>JAPYZF010000090.1:0-277354 GCA_030523045.1 Meteorus cinctellus | reverse complement strand
TACTCAGGAGACACCCCCTGACATAATCCAATCGAAAAATCACTTATTAGGATTTTTTGCGTTACCAAGCCCGTTTTGGATCTAAAAGTCTTGGACTAATGGTAAATGCACATTAGTCGTTGAAGAACTTAACGAAAAGTATAAAAAGCTTTTAAGCTTGATCGATAGACGACAACATTTTTTTAAATTCCGTTATGGCAAAACAAAAATACGTTGACAATCGGAGTAAACTCATAAATTTCATGGTATAAATTGTCATACTCAAATAAGTGAAGATTCTCCTTGATCGTATAAGCGAACAGAGAGGCAATACCACACACTCACCCTCAGTAAAATACCAAGCGAATAAAATGCTCCTCTTATCTGCTATTTTCGTTTGCGCATGCTACGCTTGTAAACATCGCGCGAGTGTCTTTGGTGCCGCCTTTAAATCCGGATGCTTGGCTTCCTCCGAGGCTTTAATACACGCACGCACGTGCGCACGTCGGACCCCTCACAGCATAGGTGCAGCACACCGAGAGAAGAAAGAGAGAGATAGGGAGAAAAGACTTCGAAATCGTCGTTCGTATATTTACGCCTATATGTATATATATGCTTGCATATTCCAAACCAAGAGTATTTCAACGTCGTTCTGCGTGCTCCACGAGTGCATTTTGGTTCTGGCAATCCGCCAAAATTTCATCTCCAGGCAAAAAATGAATCTAGAATGACGAAAAAGAAAAAGATAAAATATCCAAATGGGAAACGCGTAGGAAAAAACAAAATAAATAAACAAAAGTAAATTAGGAGAAAGAAATTGAGAAGTTTGAATAAATAGTAAGGTAATAATCTAAACCCACGCACCATCTCCAAACTAATTTCATTTTTTTTAATTTTTTGTTGCAGAAAGTATTACTCATGTTGCATTCGAGCTGAGCTGAAAAGACGAGAGGAGAAAGAAAGACTGCAGGATCCAGACAGAATGGCGGCGCAAAATCGTGGGCTGTTCATAATCGTAATCTTGCTCGGACTTGAAATAGTCCATGCACGGCTCGTCCGTCTTGGTAAGTTTCTCACCTACACATCAACGAATGATCAAGATTTATATGTAAATTGATCGTTCTACATGTAAAAACTACAGTTTATCTAATCTTTCTCGCTGCGACTGAGCGTTGACAGTTCATTCTTTTCATTATTAATCAATTATCCTTCCTTGACATATCTACGTTTATATTTTCATTCAAGAAGTCAGGATGCATTTCAATACTCATCTGTATTCCTTTTCCCGATACCCAAATCTCGTTTAACAATCTCAACACTCCAGACAGTCGACGGTAGCATACAACTCATTCTCTATAACGATGCACAACTCCCAATCCCATGACGAGTGATCAGTCTTTCCTGGAACGACGAAGAGATTGGAGGAAATATAATTGCCTCAATTCGGAATAATAAAAAATTTGAAAAGAATCATAAAAAAGGGACCATTTCAATGGTTAGCAAGACATCAAATCATTCGGAAGAATTATTATGAAGATTAATCGAGGGGTTTGATTGAACGAAGCATAAATTGCAGTCCATGGCCAATCAATGAAGCCTATGCAGCGTCAAATATATTCAACCGTTGTCTTTCGCAGTCTCTCTCTTTTTTTTCCCTCGTTCACTCTGTCTTATACGGTCGGCATTCTTTAGTGTGTAGACATATACGAGCTTCTTGGAACTATTTGTCCCAAGTGAGAGAGCAACGGTATATAATCCAAACGAACACTCCTGTATGTGCGTACGCGTCCTGATTCGTTGATGGGAAAAAAATTTCCAATGCAGATATATAAATAGCATGAACATCGTTTGCCATTTTAATCCAATTTATTCTCTGCGTAATTGAATTCATTCGAGTTCGCTTGTAAATCCGAAATTCAAATTGAATTTCACTATTAGCAATTTCGATTCTATATACAACTATCAAACGAAAATTGATAGAGTAGAAGAGGAGAAGCATTAAATGCGTCGATTACAAATTCATGTTTGACCATGTCCTGAATAAATTGTCCCTTGGTATTAGCATAATCGAGGGCAGTAAAGTGCAGGTCATTTCAACCTTCCCCATCACTTCTCTCTCCCTTTTTCTCTACTAAAAGTTCTTAAGATATTTTATTGTCCCTAGCCATGAGGATTCGAACGGTTAGTAGTAACTTTGGGTGAGACATCTGGTTCACAGATCCACCCGCATCGGCATGTCATCTTCAGCTCTGTATAATATTGCTCAAAACTTTCAGGAAATTTGTCAAAGACCTGAACCTGCGTGTCACACATGTTTCCATTTCCTCGCGTCTCTTCCATGCTCTCTGTTCTTCCCCCCAATCCTACTGTGGCTCTCATAGTATATCGGACAGTCCTAGATAAAGATCATGACGATATTATTATTCCAGCAGAAGCAACGAAGATTAGCAAATTAATTATGGAAATCCAAATATCCTTTCGCATTATAACAAAACATTGGATAGTTCCTCTTTCTCTGAATTTCTCCCTTCCTCCATATCTCACTATCTGTATGTGTATAGTATTATTATGATTGGGCTCAATTGTCCAATTGCTCGGTCATTGAATGCCGCTCTCTCTTCCATCGTTGAGTTCAAGCCAACATCGTGTGTACAACTTTACTGTCCTCCGTTATTAGCAAACGTATATTTTTCCAAGCAATAATTCTCAACGATCATGGAGTGGTGATGAGAGTGCAAGAGAAGTGAAGGCACCATCATATGGGGGTTTCGTTATGTCCATTGTATGGATGTATACAATAAGAATAAATGATTGAGAAACACTGTGACAATCCTTTGTCTATTAAACGTATTCAACGGCGTAATGGCTGTTAATATTGCCAATTGTGCAATAAAAGAAATGGCGGGACGCGATTTGTACGCACGCGGGGTCGGACTATACTGTTAGGAAGCATGTACACGGTAAGATTGATAGAAATATTCATAGATAGATCAAATGAGCGTAATTTCCACCAGAGACGTGCAATCATAGTTGATGGAAAAAAGAATATTGTGCAAATGAGGAAATTCAGAACAAACATTAGCGTATTATAGTGATGAAGATTCATCCAAGTAACAATTTCGTTCTTGAATGAATTTCGTATTGCGGTTCTATAATAAAAAAAAATTATAGAAACTGATTTAATCTATGCATTTAATCGGCATCATGAAGACGCTCATGGCATGATTGGAATCATTTAACATTTATAATGAATGTGAGATCACGAATTTCACTTACCAATCAACAGGATTGATAAGTCATTTCATAATTGAAAAGTCTTTCCTCACGTGACGTACAATCCGACTTGGCGTATAAAAATAAACGAGTATATATATTTATATATGTTGCTCTCAATACCATGCACGGGAAGTTTTCTCTCTGCGTTATAACGAATGCTAGTGGAAAAAGAGAGGGAAAAAATGACACGAATTAATTTACGACTGGCGCGTGCCCCAGGGAGTAAGCTCAGATTTATATATAGAAGTTACGCGGGCAAACGTTCATAACGACATGTGTCTACCTATATAGGTACATATTTTGGACTTGTATAACCTGCAAGGGTCAAAATATTGCGCACCTGCGAGCCAAATTGAAGAAAATTACTCGGAACTTAATGGTAAAAAAATGCCAACGGATGTTGATTTCTTCAATCTCCCCCACATTTCTTCTTCATGGATCCAACAATTCAAATCGTTCAAATTTGTTATTTTGTCTTGATATAGCGGGAACTATTCGTCACTTGTGGGATGATGTTCGAGGAAGCTCGAAAATTCGTCGAGAAAAAGCCCCGCTTGATATAGGGGAGAAAGATGTTTGACTTGAAGAAACAAACAAGCTATATAGTGTTGTCGTCATCGTCATATAGCAGGAAGGAATTGCTACATTGCTACTGTTTTTTTTTTCTGAGACCTCCACGATTCTCTGGATAATTTCTCAAGTATTCACCTCCAGTGATGTAATTCATTGGTGGACCATATAGCAAACGTCCAGTTTTTGCGAATGGTCGCACCCAAAAGTGAGTATGAACAAACATGGCAGGCTCACCAAAAACCTACTTCTATTCCTGTCTACATCCAGATGGCTCGTGACGTCATTGGAGGGCGGTGCTATACACTTTTGGTTGGTCTCCGTTTAGAGAAAAATTATTCAATGATGTCTAATGATGTCCAACAAAAAATTTCGACCTGCATCAAACATATATACATTATGAATAAAGAAGAAAAAACACACACGCATACTATGAAAATACTGAAATCATCGTACTCGCATTCAGTACTCTCATATACTTGAAATAGTAAACTAAGAAGTGATTTATATTAAGTGAGAAGTGGTTTAGGAACCAAAAAAAAAGAGGAATGATGAGACAGTGAAGAGGAGGAGGAGGAAATCCTGGATCATGTGTGATCCAGACGTTGAGAACATCAGTTGAGAGATACAAGAGATTTAGAGAGAGCAATCGAGGGGGAGTATGAAAGGGTGTGAAGAAAAGAAAACTGAATGTATACAGGCTGTGGCAAATAAACTCAAATCGATTTCAACAATGGAACAATGAAACTCTCTGTATTCACTCATCATCCTTGATCCACGCAGGCAATAAATTCAGGATGTTTGGACTAAAGTTTTATAACAAACCCCGGCGTTAAATAGACAATGGCAACGTGAACATATACAGAGTTGAGTGTGGAAAGTGAAATAAAGCGATTCATTGAAGATGTTGAATGCAAGAATGCGAATGAAATAAGTTGGCAAGTAGGAAAATGAGTGTAAAGCAGTGGGGAGAAATGCACGTTGTCTCAGAGAGGTGAGACGTAGAAAATCTAATTTACACGAGACACGAACAACTTGAGTTATAATTAGTTGCATGCATTCTAGGTAGAATGAAATAGGAGAAAAGACGGTGAGAGGGAGATAGATAGAAAAGCTAAAGACAAAATGGATGAGCGTCGAATGAGACACAGAGAATATAGCAGACAGTGTCACGATTCACACCACTCTGGCTATCTTCCAAACAACGCAACACCAATACCAAAAGTCTGCTACGGATCATGAATGAGCGAGCTTTCGAGCTAATCTTCGAGCATACAACACATGTATGTTCATGAGTCAAAGGTGTCGAATGGTACAGGAAATTACGCGCGCAGCACGATGTGGTTCTTGAGACTCAAGGATTATTTCCTCTCTCGCATATGTGGAGTTTGATATATACACTCGTATTCATCGAATATGTCGGTCGAGTGAATTATATATATGAGGAGTGAGGGGTATAGCAACCGAACGAGATTAGAAAATTGTTACTCATCTCTAAAGGCAACTGTGCGAGTACAAGAGAGAAAAGGATGATAGGCGTAGATGTGATTTGATACCATCACTCCAGTTCTGATTTAGTCTATTAAAAAATTGTTCATCTACTAAAATAGGTGAATGTAGTTCACATCTACGTAGAATCAGGAATAATAATATTGCAATGTTCAGAGCTCCAATGAATTGGTTACATGAAAACGCAATTTCCGAGTTTACGTTCATATTTTAATTTTTACGAGGAATGTGTGGGCGATTGGCAGACTAAAGTTCTTCCCCTGTGGCGCCACGTTAGAAAACAACACACACTTATGCGGTGTGTCATGAGCAACAATTCTCGTATTACTTCTAGGAATACGCTAGATTCGGCAGAGCATAATCGACATGAAGTTATCGAACATGAAAAAAAAAACAATTTCAATAGAATATTCATGGAAATGTTGTGCGGATGATCCATGAATTATTGAGATTAATATCCTTACGTTGTTTATGTTACAGATACATTCAATCCGGACGTGACAATACATGAAGGCGAGAAATTAACTCTACGTTGTCCAACGGATGATGACACTGATGTCATTTGGTATCAAGATGAAAATGTAATGAAACAAAGATCACCGAGGGTTCGAGTATTGAAACAATCATTGAAGTTCAAATACGTCGAGCTAAGTGACAGTGGTAATTATGCATGTTGTTTGGAGACGTTAGAATCAATTGAATGGCGTAATGTCACGATAGAGGTAGAAGGCCTACAAAATGACGGATATCAAAGTGAAAGCAGCGAATTGGGAAGTGTCTTGGGTGCTTTCAGGCCTGAGGAGGAAACTAACGAACTCGACATCGAATCTAGAAGTAATACTTTACTTTATAGTCAACATAACTTCTCCCCCAGCACTCTTGCTAATGGGAAAATCGTGTTTTCATGTTTGATTTTAGATCTTCCAGAGACACGTTCGCTTCATTTGGATACAGATCTCGATAATGATAAAATCGACAACGACAATATTAACGATCATAATCAAACCTCACCATTATCACCGCCAATGTTCAACAAAACTGATGAATTGCACAGTTCAATTGTTAAGCCAGCTGGCAATATGTTACGACTGCGTTGTCCAAGCGTTGGTAACCCGAAACTCAACATAACATGGTTAAAAAATAATGAAGAGCCTAAACGTGCGGTTGGTCCTATCAGTATGACCAAGTGGACACTTCGTGTAGAAGATTTGGTTGTGTCTGACGGCGGCAATTATACCTGCATCGTCTGTAACACTCTCGGATGCATTAATCATACCTTCAAAGTGGACGTCATCGGTAAGAATATCTTTTCAACAAACAAATATCTTCATTAATATCGAATATCATTGCATGAAACAAGTAGAAATTCAATCACATGCGACATTGGATAAGATAAAAATATTAGATAATAATAAGTATAAAAAAATGAAACCGTTCAGAGCGTTTCCCGCACAAACCGTATATCAACGAGGGCTTTCCAAAGAATACCACCGCCTTAATGAATTCGACAGTCACATTCAGATGTCCAATTGTGTCTGATTTGGAGCCGTATATCCAATGGGTGAAAGTTGCCGAGTGTCCAGACGAACAAAAGGATTCACCAAAAGGCACATTGCTTCAGGTACTTCAGAGCTGAAACAATGGTCAAGCTGGTGTTGGTGTTCTGGGTCCACAACTTGCAAATAAACAAAAATATATATAAGAAAATTTCAGCTTCGACAACGAATTCGTGTCTGCTTACTCGTATATAATATATGGTGGATGGGAATCCCTCTTTTATGTGTATCTCACAACAATACTTATTCAATGTGCTAATTTTTGTGTATTTTTCAAGGACACGGTCTACAAACAAACAATTACATATACACACACACACACATATCACTTATTTCGCGTCTATTTATGTTTATTATATGTATATTAATGCAATTTCATACTCTTCTTGACTTACTTTTTATGTGTGGTGATTGGTAAACTGTTCAGAGTTCATTTATTTATGAAATAAAATATTACCCGAATAATATTTAAGCTCTGAACAATTTTCCCCGGTTCTGTTTTTATTTTCTGAAGTTTATCGGTAATATCGGTGGTTGGGTTTCTCTTTTTCTTATTTAGAATCCGTCGCGCATCGGCCAATCCTGACTCGAGCGCCAACCAATACGACTGTACTCATTGGGAGCAACGCTAGTATGATCTGTGAGGTGTTATCAGCAGCGCATCGTCATCTCGAGTGGGCTCGCGGTCGTCACAAATCTCTCGAAAGTGTCAACAACAATACAGACCGAAACTTTAGGGTGGAGGTTGAGGTGGGAATCTGTTTGTTCACATCTATCAAACTCGCATGTTCTTGTTTATTTTTTTTTTGCTCTCACTATTCTTCAACTTCTTTCCATCAATCAGCAATTCTCAATAAGTGTTCATTATAATAAACTACTTGATGCATGCTTCTGTATGTAGGCTATTTGGCAGCAATTGAATTTAGTCCATCACTATAAATGGATGATTTTATAATTTCCGTGGTGGTTTTTTCGGTGTTCATTTAGGCTGGCGCTACAGAAAATCCTGAAGTGCTTACGCTTTACAATGTTACGGAGAAAGACGAAGGATGGTATACTTGCATTGCACAAAATACACTTGGCGAGACCTTCAGCAGTGCATACCTTTCCGTAGTTGAGAGTAAGCATCCTGTTCATGTTTTGTTATTTGTTTCGAACGCCCAGATTTCATTTCCCAATTGTATTTATGACTTTATTTTAGGCATCGAACCACCACGAATTCCAATAACTGCTCGGCCCCAAATTCTTCTTGTGAATGTGTTGGCCGCAGTTCTCTTCGTCTTCTTTGCAGTTGGCGTTGTCGTTGTAATTTATATTTTTCAACGTCTGAAACGTGAAAAAATGAAAAAACTTCTGGCAATCGAAACAGCTCGAGCTGCAGTTGTGACGCAATGGACAAAAAAAGTAATTGTTGAAAAACAAAGTTTGGTCAGTGGTCAGAATGTACAAGAGCCGTTATTAATGCCTGTAGTCAAGATTGAAAAACAAAAATCCACTGTGACAACAGAAGATAGTAATGGCGGCAGTATTTCTGAGTATGAATTACCTTTGGACAGCGCGTGGGAGCTTGCAAGAGAGCACTTGACACTCGGCAATACTTTGGGTGAAGGTGCCTTTGGCAAAGTTGTTCGAGCACAAACCAATACAGGCAAACCGGGTATACCACACGTAGTCGCAGTAAAGATGCTTAAAGAGGGTCACACAGACGCAGAAATGATGGATTTAGTATCCGAAATGGAAATGATGAAGATGATTGGCAAACATGTCAATATTATCAATCTTCTTGGTGCTTGTACTCAAGGTGGTCCACTTTATGTCGTCGTTGAGTTCGCACCACACGGAAATCTCCGTGATTTTCTACGAGATCATCGACCATCTTCGGGTTATGAACCCACTATCGGTCAAGACTCCAAAGAGAAGAAAACATTGACGCAGAAAGATTTAGTATCGTTTGCATACCAAGTCGCACGCGGGATGGAGTATTTGGCGAGTCGAAGATGCATCCATCGGGATTTAGCAGCGAGAAATGTTCTTGTTAATGATGAATATGTCCTGAAAATCGCCGATTTCGGACTTGCCAGAGACATACACTGTCATGATTATTATAGAAAAACAACAGATGGTCGACTTCCAGTTAAATGGATGGCACCTGAAGCTCTATTCCATCGAGTTTACACCACTCAGTCCGACGTGTATGTATTGAAATGTTGATAGAAACGGAGGAAATAATTCGGTATTGCTCGGAATGTTGCTTGATTGAAGACAAATTTCAGATGGTCGTACGGGATTCTGTTGTGGGAAATAATGACGCTTGGTGGAACGCCCTATCCCTCTGTGCCATCAGTAGAGAAATTATTTCAGCTATTGAGAACTGGGCATAGAATGGAGAAGCCACCATGTTGCTCAATCGAAATGTAAGAGATCATCAAATATTGTAGAATGAGCTTAGTTTTAATCTCTCAGATAGATATCTTTAACTCATCTTGACATATCATTGATTTTGTATAGATACATGTTGATGCGAGACTGTTGGAGCTATCAGCCTAATGAGCGACCAATGTTTGGTGAATTAGTTGAGGATCTCGACAGGATATTGACGATAACGGCGAACGAGGTAAGTAATTATTTGTACATCAATGGAAACCTAAAGCACCTATGAAAGAATTGTTAATCTTGGGGATTTACAAATGATGTTGACACGAGAATAAATTTATGGATTTTTCGGGTTTTATTTCTAGGAATACCTGGACCTTGGGCTACCACAATTAGATACGCCGCCATCGAGTCAAGAGTCCAGTGAGGCGGATGATGATGACGATGATGATGACGAAGGCGAGGAGAAATTTCCGTACCTGCTGTAACACATGAAATTAATTCATGAAAAACAAATATGAGGAGATTTATCTATCGGGAAAGGCGAATGTTGTCAAGTGTGTGTGTCGTGTATGTAAATAAAAGGTGCAAATGAGGTTTATAATTTGTTAAAAATGAAAGGATAACATTCATCATTAAACAGACACACATGTAACAAACACGCCGAATGTTCTGAATCAGTATTGACAGTAGCACATATTTGATAGATAATAAGTACGATAAAAGAGAGTGGAATAATTAATGAAACTAGAAACATTTTTTTATTCGATGGAACAATTGGGAAGGAAAATAATGTGCCATCGTAAGTGCCTTAAGAATTCTACTCACTATTGTCCCAATACCGAATAACAGTGTATTATTGTTGAATTATTTCGAAAATAGCAGTCAATGTAATACGTTTTTATTTGACTGTTGGAATATATCGATAAGATATTTTTGGAAATCATTGTTCACGTCGATTTTGTTTCATATATAAATATAAATTTTTAGTTGAATGTCATAACCGGGCATAATGTTGTGTTTGTAACTAGTCAATTTATCTATCGTTTCTTTTTTCTTTCCTTCTTCTGTAATATAATTTGAGTAATTGCGTAATGTACTGTTTCACCGAATATAGACAGATCGATTTATTTTCTTTCTTATTTTTTTTTAATCCTCTCTGTTTTTCTGGTAGAACTTAATTCACGATAATTTAGTACTATTCGATGCAACGAACAGAATGTAAAAAAATAGCATCGATTGACAATTAAATATGATATCAAATAATTTATTCTACGTGTAAATTATCTTATTAAAATTTTTATCAACTTTTTTTTCTATGTCACACTATTTATAAGTTGCAGAACAATCGCGTATTATCGCTGAAAAAAAATTGAATAAGAATGAATGTCTTTGTAAAAATAGAAAATTGTGTAATCTTATATAAATATAGACTTGACGATAAACAGGAGATGTATAGGAATATAGGAAATGTTGTAAATAAAACTTCCTACTTAGTTACATTATTTAAATGAAAGCAAAGCAAATAAAAATGTTATGCTTATCAAACTATCGAAACTAGCCAGTACATCAGTATATACTCGAAATGAATGAAAACAAGCCTGTATAAGATTAAATAATCAGTATCACAAGCAATAAATAATTCATTTTCATTGTAATAATGTGAACTCTACAAATGCAATAAAATTCATACTGTATTCCAATAGAAATTGTCTGATTCCCCATTATATTTATTACTATCGCGTAGTGTTATCTCTCCTTACACAAAGATAAAACATTTTTCTCGCACACTTACGTGCGTTACTCTATTCTTCTGACATTGTTCGCACACATTTTCTCTGATAAACCTCGTGGCATCCCCTCCCTCTTTTTATTTGCGTCACGTGATGGCGCTACTTAAGTCAATCCGTTTTGTTGTCATCAGCCACATTTACAATAATTTGTTTTCCATCAAATTTTTAGTCGTTTAGTCGATTATTTCATAGTGTAAATATTAAGGAAAAATATTATGATGTAATGGCGCAAACGATAGAATATTTAGATTCTATTTATCGTTATTATTGGGATCAGTAACAGAAAGAAACTGGACACAGCTGAGGAAATTTAAGGTTAGAATTTCAATAACCCATTTACTCAAAATCCAATTTAATGTTAAGACTCAATTCAGCCGAATTGTTGGTGAGTTCATTGTTTCTAAACATCTAATTCATGTTGTGTTATTCATTTTTTTATTGTATATTCTAATAAATTTGAAGGTTAGTGATGTGACTGTCAACGTCATTTGGCTACAAGCGAATCAACACCTCGATCACATGGTTCAATATATACATATGTATATATATTTATTTAGTTGCGTTTTTTTTCTCCATTTTCAGATAATAATCAGCCGGCAATTAAATGGTGCTCACAGGTGCCATGGAGAGAAGAATCAAACTTAAAACATTGAATAGCCACATCACCTGCAAAATATGCAGGGGTTATCTGATAGATGCAACAACAGTCACAGAGTGCCTACACACCTTCTGCAAAAGCTGTTTAGTGAAACATCTGGAAGAGAAACACACATGTCCAACATGCCAAATAGTTATACATCAATCGCATCCACTGCAATATATCAGTTTTGATAGGACTATGCAAGATATTGTTTACAAACTTGTTCCTGATCTTCAAGAAAGTGAGAATTATATCTAAAATGTTATATTTACGGTGATGATGTCGGTGGTATCTGAATTAATTTGTGGATTTTATTGGGTGTTCTAGATGAAATCAAAAGAGAACGGGAATTTTATAGAGCGAGAGGTTTACCATGCCCTAAAGATGTTTTACCAAATGCTGGCGATGTAGAAGAAGAAAAGACTCCTGGTGAAGCTCATGCGGAGTCCGATTATCATCGGGCTGATGAGCAGGTTAATTTATGTTTGGAATGTATAAATACGAGTTTGAAAACCCTGAAACGCCGATATATCAGATGTTCAGCACAAGCCACGATAACCCACTTAAAGAAATTTATTGCCAAAAAAGTTCTCACGGGTATGGAGAAATATCGAGATGTAAGTTGACTGGATATATATTTATATAGAATGAACACGAAGTACAAACAAATTTTAATGGAATATATTGATTGCTAAAATGTTTCAGATCGATATTTTATGCAATGATGAACTGTTAGGTAAGGACCATACGTTGAAATTTGTCTATGTAACGAGATGGAGGTTCCGGGACCCACCATTGAGATTACAATATCGACCACGAATAGATATTTAATTAACTGTGACCTCGATTCTTCTTATGTCTAGTAACGTCTCATTATTATCTTATTATTTCAATTTCCAATTATCATATACCTTTGTCGGGATAACTATCTACTTGAATTTATTATTGTGTTGATTGAAAATTAATAGCCAAGCACCAAAGCAATGATGATGCCCCAATCGATTTAATGGTCCTCGCAGAGTTAGAATAGATTCGATGAATATTCTTGATTTATTTTTATTCCGTTCTTGTTTTTACAATAATAGGACGTGGTGGTGTGGGAAAAAGTATTGATATAAGTTTCTGCCTGATTTTTTTTGTTTTTGGTTCATAATCAACTTTTGTTGTCATTATTATGGGAATCTTTTATATCTATTCTACTAACGTTGAAAATATCTCGTATGAAAATTCTACCCACATTTTGTCTACTGAATAGAAACTGAAATTGATTGTTATAAATTACGTGGAATAACCTGAACACAGAGAGCATTTTCAAACATATAAGACACATCTCTTTGAGATTGAAAAAATTTAATCAATTCCTCTCTCTTGCTCTCTCTTTTTCTGTCGTCGTCTGTCTCTCCTTTGTATAGAGTATTTTTTGACAAAGAATTTATGAATAGATACCACCGCTTTTACAATATCTACCGAGAGCTAAGTCATCCTTGTGTGCTAAGTCTTTTTAAACTTTGTATGTTCATGCGCACTGTACATGTTGTAATTATGACTCTTTAATGTTCACTTAGAGTGATCACTGGTCAGCAAATCTTCATTATTGAATTAGAGGAAATGAATTGTAAGAACGAAATAATTGAAAGATAGAAAAGTATTCAGATTTTGAATATTACCTGAATAATGCACTTGACCAATGGGATCCTAAGTAAATTGTCGAAGATCATTGCTTGTAGAGAATGAATTTTGTCTATCAAATGTTGAACAAATGACTCATTGTAAATAGTTGTGACGCTAAGACAAAACAAAGAGAGATAAATTTGAGAACATTTGAATGGGTAAAGTAAAAAAAAAAATCTAAATGTAGTGGAAGCATACGAAGATGTTAAGGCTTGTAAGTTATACACTGTGTGTGACATCATAAATTATTGAATAAATATGTTTTGTACAGTACTAAAAACCCGATACTTCTCTTCAGTACAATAACCGCAAATTTTCTCTGATTCAAACTTACATAATGCAGCATTACACGGTCTGCAATGTACGTACATGAATACGATAAATCATAACCGAATTTCAGATCCATCACTCATTGGTTACAAGAAAACGACCGTTAGAAAACGTTCGCAACGCCACCATCGACGCCATCTTGGATGCCTCATTCAAACTTTGAATTCTCTGGCTTTTTTATCATTTTCGATAACTGAAAACCTTATTAAGACCCATAAATCACTGCGAATTGAATCTGCAATGAAATGGTCCAACTTTAAAGCAAATTAAAATGAAGGAACGGTCACTGATTTTGTAATATTTCTGAATTAATCACAAAATCGTACATGAAAACATGAGGAATTCGCGCGTGCGCGAAACCTACATGTATACGCGCACACTAATATTAATATCATATATCACAAAAGCCATTTCTCCTCATTCTTGTGTTGTCAGCGTGTGTACGTTGGTGTGACTATGTGCCGCATAAAAAGAACAAGTGTGTGATATGGGTTATGCATCAAGAATAACGTTGCTAACGAGATCCAATGAATTTAACCTCACAACGGCATTTTGCCATCCGATAACAAGTTATAATTACGCGAAACAATAAATGAGTCTTCAGGACAGTTTGTTTGTTGAGGAAGTCGAATACGACGTGACGCTGTTTGCTGCGGACGCAAAACGAAAAAGGTGAGCAACCGTGATCAAGGTTGTGAGTAAGCGAGTAAGTGAAGAGAAAAAAAAAACAGAAGTAATACAGACACGGTGAGATGAAAGGTTAGGTTTCATTCCACTCTATTCTTAGGATTGTTCACACCGCTTTTTTGTCTTAATCAACAAAAAATCTTCTTTTCTGTCTAGCAACTGCGTATGTATTCGTTTGACCTGCAGAATAAACGAATAAGCTCCGAAAAATATTTTCAAGATTTGATTATGATTATCTTGCATAATAATCAGTAAAGCGTTCAATCTCATTTGTGTAAGATTTAATCTGATCATGTACCGCTTTCCTTCATTCGTTGCGTGAACAATTATTATCGGGACGATAAAACTGGTTCATGTGTATATGTTTGGTCGCTTTGTTGACTTTTTTTTATCATCTCTCACGTGGGTTTGATAACTAAATCATTGCGCAACCGATATGTGGGTTTATATGTATAGTAATAATGAATTCTCGATCAGTTACAGATCGGCATCCGGGCAATGTTTTGCGTGCGGTGGGAGAAAAACTCCGTTATTCTGTTGAGTAGCGGAATAAATGCGAGATCCCTGCAGTGGAAAATAAACGGATGAAGATTATACATATTATATCGTGAACCAACTAGGCGTATAGGAATAGTTTCCTGGCTTCGTGTTTCTCTTTGAATTCTTGCACTACTTCACGTGAATACTTACGTTCTCAATGTTGCATTGCATTTCAAGTTGAAAAATCAATGAAAAATTGGATAGGAATTTCACAATCTGTGGTTACATCCAAAATGAATTAAAAAAATATGTATCATAATTTCGGTATTACCACACCAATATAAATATCAATTATATGATTATGTAATCGATTACAGTGGATTTGGAATATATGTAAAGAAAGGGAAATTGTCGTCTCGATTGAATGGAGTTGATGTTAAATGACAAATGGGATGTGCCATCGAACTTTGTGGTGTATTGAGTTAGGAAGCCAACGAAAGAGAAAGTATTCAAGTGCGTTATGTAAAAGTTAGCCGATGTCAGTCAGTTGTTGGTGGGGTTGAGAACTGGGTGGTTGGATATACTCGTGCACGATTGCACGTTATATAGTGTTACGTTCACCTTCTTCATATTTTTACCAATGAACTTCTCCATCATTCACACCACGCACACACACAAACTCACATATATACAAATATACACACCAGCGGTCAGTTCAGTTTTACTTTCAGGCCAGATCATAACGGACTTCTCCTTTTTGCAGGGTTCTTATTTTTCCACCGACAAACAACTATAGAAGATTTCTTATTCATCAATTTGTTCAAGAGAATTTTGGTGAATTATTCAATACATTTTCGATCGGCCAAGGACTGGCTAGGAGGACAGTTGTCTGCTACAAATCAGACGTGATCAGGTATGTCCTAATTGCCATCTCAGATACAGGTGATTTCTATCCAATTCATCATGTCAATGTTTCCAATCAAGTTGGCAAAGTCCAATTGCATTCTTCCAATACGGAAATACGATTTCTAATGACATTCCAATGATGTCAACGTTCTGTCGATGCTTTCAATATAACAAATTTTTCATTCATTCTAGGGATCCAAAATTGAATGGTGCCTCACCAAGTGAACGAGGTGGTGCTAAGAGTTCGACATCGAACATGGGCGTCGAGAGACCACGCTCGCCTTCGGCTTCTCCAGAGAATTCGCGACAAAGACAAGGTATGATGATTAGCATCATCAGTACTATTTTCGAGCAAATTGAAAACAAATTTAATTAACATTTTACTTTCGTTTATAATAGTGAAGTCAATGCCTGCTGTTGAGATATATAGACCTCCGGCGGCAAGACAGCCAAAGAATGTCACTACAACAACCACTGAGACGTCCAGTTCGCCTCTACCAACAAGGTAAGCCCATAAAAATACAAACTTTTCCATGCAACTCTCCAAATTGAATTTGGACATTCAATTCAGTTGGTCATATTACTTAGGACAAGACAGCGACGACCAGATCGCGCCGTTTATGTGCCAAAAGCGCGCAGAAGTGTTGACACTGAAGGAACTTCGCATCCATTACGTGATGAAACTCCGCCCGCCAAATCCAAGATTGATCGACGTTCCAAAGCGCCATTAACCGATAATCAGAGATTGTTGGACGTATGTGAGACGTCGAGAAGCAAGTATCAGGATGATAGGGACACCCCACCAGGGGATTCAAATGAACTTCTCCAAAGCGACGATACCTCTTTGAGCAAAAACAATGTCATGGGAATCGTTGAGAATCGAGGAGAAGTGCCTGATGAAGTTCAACAAGTGTGTTTAGCCACTGTCAATAATTCGTTACAAAATCAAGATGAAGCGTCGGAATCTGCGTCTGTTGATATTCCTGATTGTGTAGACAATGAACATTTTGAATGTCAAGGATCCACTGAGTCTGTGACCGAGGTAGAAGTGTTTCATGATAGTGTAGAAGAATCTCGGGGCGAAGCGAGTGTAAACTCAACCGATGACATGACAGCAAGGGAACAACAAAATATTCCGCGTAGTTTCGTTTCCGATGTTTTAATAATTTCCAATAGCGGTAGTGAAGAATCACAAGGAAATATTGTTCCGGATACTGTAGAAGTAGTGCCATTCAGACCGCCAGAAAAAAAGCCAAAAAAAGTTGCCAGAACAAAGAGTAAACCTGCTTTGCCACCAACTTCACCTGTTAAAATTAATCGTGACGAGTGCGATTGGGACAGTCTATTTGACGATAACGGAGAATGTTTAGATCCAACATTGATTGAAGAGTTGACAGCTGCGGTCGGCGAAGTGACAATAGAACAACCTAAAAATGTTTATAAAACATTTAATCGAACTGTTGAAGTTTCGAGTGATGAATTCGCACATGTCGTAGAAATTTATAATTTTCCTTCGGATTTTAAAACAAGTGATCTAGCTGCTGTGTTCAGTCCATTTAAAAATGGCGGTTTTGAATTAAAATGGGTGGATGATACACATTGCCTTGGTGTATTTAGCAGTCCCCTAGTAGGTAAATATAAATTTTAATTTGATCCGCTATATTGTACAATCTTAAATTTGATATGGTTCATTAAAATAGCAATATCGTGCATATAAGGAGAAAATTGATTATTCAATAGATTATCACGGGTCAAGGCTGTAAGTAGAACGCACGACTTTGGTGCAAGTTGCTACGAGCCACTTTCTATCTGACAAGCCTACTCTTATGTAACACTCCCACAATTACTCGGGCGTTTGTTTTTTTCCTGATTATTGACTCACACCATAACCACACTTGCTCAAATATTGTCAGTTTTGATCTATTCAACATTTTTTTTCTCTTTTGCCATTAACGATCACAATTTCATAATTTTTTTTTATTTGTTATTTGGCAGCTGCCGAAGTTCTTGCCTCAGATCATCAGTTGGTGAAAACTAGGCCATTGAGTGAGGCGACAGCTTTAAGTCGTACAAAAGCACGAAGAAGCGCCGAATTTTTGCAACCATACAGAAGCAGACCTGAAACATGTGCGGCACTAGCTAGACGTCTTGTTACTGGTGCTTTAGGCGTGAAATTGGCGACTGCTCGACAGGAACGGGAACGCGAGAAAGTCTTATTGCGTGAGGCTAAAGGTAACGTCACATACAGAGTTTCGTGAAAACAATTTCCCTTTTAACGTTTAATGTATGCTCAGTGCAATGATGAAATAATAATTGTTTTCATAACTATAATTTTTCAGAGCGACGACGTCTGGCTAACAAACAGCGTGAAGATGCTTGGGAAGGTATAATCGCGCAAAAATAAATATGAGACAAATGTGTCTATGAATGATTTCAGATGCGACCGAATCTGTACATTTAACTGTGCCTTACCTCATCTGAAATTATTTGTTGGCCGCAATATTTTATTAGATCGACGAATCAACTTAAATTCATATTTTGATCGCAATGTTAATGTGGTACAAATGAGTTTAAATGAGAGTAAATGAGAGTAAAATGAGTAAAAAAAATGAGTACATTGAGAAAAAAGTCGTCGTATTCTGTTGTGAAAAGTTATTGTACGTATACAAAGAGTTTAAAAACGCCGAGAAATTTTTTTGATCGGGCGATGCAATGTTATCAAGTTCGACACCATTGAATTTTTTTTGTTCTCTACCCAACTGCCTCTAAGAATTTTATCTTCAATCAATTTAAATGATGTAATGGTGAATCGCGAGGACAATAAAACAACACGACACCTGAAGTACAGAATAGAAGATGACCATCTCTTGTTATCAAATTAAATTTATACAACGATTTTACCGTTAATTTTTTACATTCGAGAAAAGGGATGGATATATTTAGGTCAATTTGTATATGCAATTGTTTAGAAATTAAAAGGAGACAAAATATCGACACTGAAAATGAATTAATTAATTATCAAATGATACCATCGTATATCATGAATGTGCAATTACAAAGTAAATGTATTAAATATAGTCATTATCATCATTATCTTAACGCACAAATATTTCCTTTGCAGTCCGAAGTTTTATCTTGAATAAAAACGAAAGAAAAAAGCCCGATGATACATATATTGTATTTTTGTATACAACTATTACCATTGGTGAATAATAACAAAAAAAAAAATACAAAAAATATGTATTGCAAGTACCTAGTCATTGTGCGGAAGATACGATATCATCAATATTTGTGTTACATTAATGAATTGCTTAAGTTTAGAATTAAAAAAAAAACAGAACACTGAGGCGAACACATCATCGAAGAAATTAATAAACATATTTCACGTAGTGCACATCTTTCACTTCTCCTTCCATTTTATTCTCATTTTATAATATTTCATTCTTTTTACATGCAATTCACTGTCTGCATTCAATTAAATGCAAAATTATTGTACAAAATAGAATTGAGATGAAAGAAATGAATTATTTCATTTTGAATAAAATTTATAAACGGAACTTTACCATTTTCCACCTTTTTTCTTTTTCTTCTGTTGGACTTTCCTCTGCTGTTGCCTGGGTCCAGCAGGCTCTACTGCAGGACTATGTCGTGGATTTGGCGATGGCTTAACATTCGTTGTCATCTTCGTGATATCATACATGTCACTTGCGCCAGCTGCCGTACCTTGTGTACCTTTCATTGCTGTATCTCTATTTCTCCTATCTCTTTTTTTCCTGAATCCACTTCTCTCGTGTCTTGGTAGCCATCTTTCTGGATCTGGTGGCGTATCCGGATTATAATTCTTAGGTAATTTGCCCTTACGCTTACGCTTTTTCTGTTTCTTTTGCACTGTGTCTGTACCGACTTTTCCAGGCGACGGTTCTACTTTGCGTTTGATTACTTTAGTTCCAATAACCCAATTACTCGTCTCCAATGCGTCTACATCGATAACTTCTTTCAAATTATCCAATTTTGGCAACTGCTTGGATAATTCCTGAGCTTTTTTCGGCGATATTTGTGCATAAGCAATTATTAATTGCGCCAGGGTTTTTGTGTCTGATGGCGAAGCTTCTAGAAGTGCTTCTAGACTTGCCACGGCCGCTTCAACTTCACCGCCACGAAGATGAAAATCGGCTGCTTGTCGCCATAGTGTTTCCAAATTCTCATTTTTGTCACGATTTTTTTTATAATAGTTGACCGCATTTTTCAGCACCTCGGACGCTTTATCACGATTATCATCAGCCATGTGAAGAGTAACAAGTGCACTCACGATGCCAGACAACGACCGGTCTTTTTCATTTAGATTCTCAAGAATATTTATCGCCTCTTTACGTTCGCCTTGAGTTAATAAAAGTTGAACACAGGCCAATTTCATGCACAATTCATTATCGCCTGTTGCATGATCCAGGAGAGCTTTTGAAGCTTCTTTCGTTTTCCCCTCCTTCGTCAGTTGAACCGCACGTATGAATGTTGCTTTGGATGACAATGAAGGATAATCTTTAACGAGCTTTCTACAAAGCTCTTGACAATGTTCTCCTTGATTTGTATAGAGAGCAAGCAGGCACTGATTATATGCAATACTTCTTTTCTGTTTAGATTTCAATTTATGCTCCAGTCCGTCGAGGGTAGCGCTCTTCATTCTTTTCTTACTGCTGAACACATTGTGATCTTTGTTCAATGTCACGAGATTATTGCTAGCGACTGCTACAAGTGCAATATCGTCAGGTTTAACTTTTAAAGCATTCATATACAATGCTTGGGCTTCTTTTTCACGACCCTGGAGTTGTAGACAGTATCCCAATTGTATTCGAATGATACCGAGTTCATTGTCGATTTCGGCTTCAGTAGCACCGTCTTCCTCTAAAGATTCTTTGCACATTTTCTCGGCTGTTCTTAATTTTTTCTCAGCTTCAGTTAAAATTGCCCGATCACCTGACGCACCGAGCTCTATCAAACGACATGCAGCATTGTACGTGAGTTCATACGTATCCTCTTGATGAGAAATGTCGATTTTCTGTGTAGAATGAATACATGAAATCATTAACTATAGCAAATAAATAAAAACGATATTGATTTAATGATAACTTACGGAATCTTCGGATGCCAAGTGTACCAAAACGGCAGCCAAATTAGTCTCCCTCGCTTCACCGTATTCGTCATCAGAATTTTTAATAATATCGCGATAAACAGGAAAACATTCTTCATATTTTTCTAGACGATACAATATTTGTGCCTTTAATTCTTTGATTTTCAATGACGGATTCGTTATTCTCTCTACTACCTCCAAGGCATCAGAAACTTGATTCAGACGATAGAGACAATAGGCCTTTTCAAAATCCAAATCGCTGCAATACAACTGAAGATAATTCTCAAGTTCATTTTTATAAATTCACATATTCGATTGATAAATACGTACATGGATAATCGGGGACACTTTTCAAGAAATTGTAGTGCTTCATTAAATTTCGAGAGTTGAATGAGACAAGTGAGTTTACAATGAATCGCGGCTTCTTCATCTTGAGCAAGTCCCAAAACTGCAATGATACATAAATGATATAGATAGATATAATAATATGCCAGTAGTTGGAAAAGCCTGGAATTTTATGATTAGAAATTTTGACTAGTTGTTTCAATAATTTTCATTTTTTACAGGTTTGCATGGTTTTCAGTGATCAGTATTAAAATATACTTACTTCTGTTCGCTACTTTCAAAGCTCTCTCAAATTCTCTGTTACGTCCGAATTTATTCAGTTCTGTATAAAGTACAGACAGATTGTTCTCCTTTGCAGCCATGTTGACTCAGGAATATAACCTATATGAATCAAGGAACACGTCACAACTCAACGGCGAAGTTGTGAAATTATATATTTGTGAAAATACGTGAGGTGGCGCTACGATTACAAAGGAGCGGGTATAAATAAAATTTTGAATCGAGCATTACATGAACACTTTGTAACACAAAATTACTAATATTCCAATCGCAGTACAATGCGAGAAATCCAACCTGCTGTATTATTCTGCTCCTTTTATTTGGTTGAACGATATTTTACTTGATTCATTCCAACTTCTATTTGTATCTCATTTTTAGTTTTAACTCAAAGTTTTAAACTAGCAATTGCCATGAATAAATAATTTCAGGTGAAAAAGTTGTTCGACAATTCCTGCATATGATTTTTAATGCGAAGCTTTAATTCCATCTTTTTCAAGCTTCATTCCCGAATATTTATTTTCTGTAAAATTGTATTCCTCAATTGATATTTCTTCTTTACCTATCAACGCTCGAGATTGAATATGAATACAGCTCGACGTCACAAATCTTGACTTTAATAAACAATATAAATAAATATTCGAATTGGTGCAGTGAAACAATTGCACATAGTTAATTGATGAATTGAATCGGTCGGCGTTTATGGATCCAATAAATGAAACAAAGTCAGATCGTGAAAGGAATTGGATTTAATATAAAACTCATCAATATGCGATAATTGGTACGACCGATCCGAATATTCTACATCATCAAGGTGATCAGCCAAGTTTTCTTATTCGATGACTTTCTCCACACCATAGTAAAGTTACAACGCCTTCTCCCATATAGATCTCAACCGGAATTCTCGTTGTGTATATTTAACCGTTCGGAGAACCAGTGGTTCCGTTTGCTTTCTATCCCCCCACACATTTTCAACTATAATATCCGTCCTTTCTACCTCTGATGTCAAGAGCATCAAGCTATATTCCATTTTATTGA
Source organism: Meteorus cinctellus (assembly GCA_030523045.1). Lineage (NCBI taxonomy): Eukaryota > Metazoa > Arthropoda > Insecta > Hymenoptera > Braconidae > Meteorus > Meteorus cinctellus. Next base: position 254,800 of record JAPYZF010000090.1, on the reverse strand, counting down.
GTATCCTCAGGTGGTATTTGCGTCTGACTAAAATATTGACGTGTCATTTTAATTTCTTTACTTCTTAGTGGCGACGTATAGATTTAAGAAAATATAATGGGTAAATGCACCAGTGTCCATTAAAATGATCTTCTTTATTGGATGAAAGAAGAAATGTATTTGTTGAGAAAAATGCTGCGGCAACGCATAGTGATCTTCTCGACGATTATCCTCGTGTCATCTTTGAAATGCTGTAAGTCAATTTAAATGATTTTTAAGTTCAATATTAATCATGTGATGGAACTTTAAAAAAATTCTGATACTCTCAGTTATACATCAATACATTTCCATGTAAATATTCAATTTCAACAATATGGATGAATGATTTACAGTGAATTCAGAGGAGACTGATGAAGAATATCGTGGAAAACATTTAGGTAGATTGAATGCATATCATCACGAAATCGCAGGTGATGTTTATGCTGTGAATGAATATACTTTGCTATTGACATCATTCAGCTACGATGGAAATGGTGCTGATACATTTTTCTGGGCTGGTGGGTCCAATCGTCCAGGTCCACAAGGTTTCATTGTGCCTGACGAATGGGGCACGTATGTTCAATTTAATAATAAGGAATATGATGAAGTGTAGAACAAAAAATAGATAACTCATCGGAATTCTCTCATTTTCTAGGACCAATGTACTGGCGCGGTATTTCAATAAAGACATCACCTTGACTCTTCCGGATAATAAAAAGATCACGGATATAAAGTGGTTTGCTATTTATGATTTGACGAGTCAGGTAATAAAATTGATAGAAGAATGTCAAGGGCTTCAAGTGATTGGAATTCAATTTTTTTCTTATTTACAGAATAGCTTCGGTGATGTGTACATTCCTGAAGAGTTTGATCCTCCTGCACCACAGAAAATATCTCAATTGAGCAAAAGATCACACGGCGTAACATCAGAGTCAGTAGTGATAATTGATGCGAAAACCATAAGTATTCCAAGATTCAGATATGATGGACTGGGATCTGATACATATTTTTGGGTTGGTCCTGGTCCACAGCCGTCTAGCAGTGGAGTGAAAATACCGGATGAATGGGGATATTTAGATTCATTGAAAGAATATAAGGGTGAAGATGTGACCATACAATTACCTGGAGAAATGACAGTGTTCAATATCGATTGGTTGAGTGTTTATGATATCGCTACGAGGAGTAATTTTGGATCAGTCATTATCCCAGATGGATTAAATGTTCCGCCGTCATTGGTTAATGTTATAAAGAAAACACAACCACTCCCTAATTGCATCCAACTACACAAAAAATATCAAGTTAGTTGGGAAATATTCGGACCACAAATAACAATACAATTGAGCGGCCAAGTTGCTGAAGAAGAATATATGGCATTTGGTTTATCAGGATCGGAAGAAAAAAGTCAAATGGAAGGTGCAGATGTGACTGTTGCTTACATGGATGGGGTTCGAGGTTTTGCAACGGACTATAACATCACAGCAAAAGCGCCATGCGGTAAAACTCTTGGACAATATAAAGGTGTATGTAAGGATGAATTAGTTGGTGGATTGGAGAGCAATCAACTTTATACTGCAGTGAGAGAAAATGGAATAAACATCATCACATACAGACGTACATTGATATCTTCTGACCCGGGTGACCAGCCATATCCAACTGATCGTCCTGTTTATGTCATTTGGGCTTTAGGAAGATTAGACGAAAACAAAGAGCCAAACTTCCACGACTTTTATCCCAAAACTAATCTCAAGCTGGAATTAAATCGCAATGAACCTGAGAATACATGTGTGGACTTTACGGAAACAAATAAGAATTTCATAGAGCCTTGGGAAAAATTAGAGATATTTGATAAAAGTATCAGAGTATTTAAAGCAACAATCGGCCCCTCGGGTGGAAAAAAAGGATATCAAGGTATCACAGGGCAAACTTCGATGGGTCTTGCATGGTATATCAATGGTAAATTGATTCCCGAACTATATTTGCAACGAGGTTTGACATACAACTTCCATGTTTATGGTGGGAACAATCCACACAGTCCCAATTTATATCATCCTCTAATCATCTCAGATGAGTCTCATGGAGGCTATGATAGGCTCAGTGATGAATCACAAAGTCACGTAAGAGTATTAGTTGGTGTTGAATATACAAGAAGAGGTAGACCTCGTCCAACTGCAGTGGGTCCGCTTTGTTTGAGCAAACATTCAGATCGCGATCGACGATTAGATGATGTGTTCTCGAGCTTTCAGAAATTTAATAGAACTCTCATTCATAGTTGTGAATCAGGTATGGACTTTAGCTTCAGCTGATGAAATAGATTTGTGAACATAACGATGAAATATTCAATTGTTGCAGGTGATGGTGGAGTACTGGAAGTGACACCAAATTCTAGTTGGCCTGATGTGGTCTACTATAATTCATTTACGCATGCAAATATGGGCTGGAAAATTCATATCGTTGATACTTACATGAGAGTAAAAACGAGCAAAGCAATTATAATCGGGGCAACTCTGTTACCGATAATTGTGGTGATATTTTTTCGTCTGTTGTAGGATAAAATTTAGGATAGCAAGACTGCTCAATTCATTGGTACATTTAAGGACTTATCATCGATTATTCAATGGACAATAAACTGAATATTGTGACCCAGAGCAATCATCGATTTACATGAAAATTGTATACATATATTTATATACATACATGGATTGAATTTTATTTATATCAGTGGAAGTGAAGATTATAAGAATCAGATAAGTTATTTTCAACAAAGGATTAATCTTGCAATTTCGTCTTGGTTATTCCGTTGTCATGTAAATTAAACATTGTAAACAGAGAAAAATCCGTTTACAGTGTGTATAGCGGACACCTTTATTTTTGACATAGAACATAGTTTCAGTGCATGTTGAAAAGTTCTTGTAAATATTGTAAAATCTTCAACGAATTAAGCCGTGCTCACGCAGCCAAACTCTGTCGTGTTCACATTAAATCGAGATTGCTTTTTTTCATTATTACTTTTATAGATTTACATATCACTGTGATCTGCCGACAGATCCATTATACATAAAGATTATTAGAACTATAATCTAACAATATTAATGAGATTCTAAAAACTTGCAGGCGTTCAAAAGTGGCACAAAATTATTGATTGAAACAAGTTGAAAAAAGAAACTTGAGCCTGAACAGAACAGTCTAATATAACATATATGATTACAGTCTTTAAATATGAATATGTTTATATACAATTAGAAAATGTGTGTTGGCAAAATTCCGTGCGCTGCGCGATCGATTATTTCTATAGCCATTTTATATATACGTGGCATTACTTTTCTTGTTTAGTTAAATAGATTTATCAATCGGAACTGAGACACTTCATTTATACTTTATGAAATTCTAAAAATTGATGCAATGTTGCTGGCAATTCTCGACATTGAAGATTATGTTTAAATATTGCCTGTGCTGCATAACAACGCAGTGTCATATAATTAACCAGATTGACATTATTCTGTGGATTTAATGATATGAGACGCGCTGGTGTATCACCCGTTAGATTAGGTGTGTCCAGGTGCGCACCAAAATCCAGCAGCAGTTTGATTAACTGTTTGAGAAAAATATACGTGAAATTTCCGAGAATAGTTAACAACAACTGAAAATACTCACAGGACTATGAAAATTGTAAGCATTGCTCGCAACATGAAGTGGTGTGGATCGAGATTCATTTCTTGCATTGACATATGCACCACACTCTAAGAGCAGTTTCACAACCTCAATATGCGGGAAGACTGTCTGAAAATGATATACAATCTTATAATTTAGATGTACTCTCGTAGAATACAAACAGCTGTGGAGAATTTCATCGAAGCTTCTGTATTTGAACGAAAGTGTTCTGCGTTATCACCGAGGACTTACTTGCGTATCATCGGACGTGAAATAACTGGACGTAAGTGTATTGAGACGTGATACACAAAGATGCAATAAAGTATCCTCTGTCCACGAAGACCTAGGATTTTGCTTCACTAATTTATGAACGAGCTGCCGTGCTTCAGTTTTCTGCTCAGATGTTTGTCCTGTTTCCACTAATAGATAAATCAAATGAGTGACACATTTCAAGATGCGATCATAACTGTCCTGCTGTCTTTTGTGCACTGGACGCTCCTGAATAATAAACATATTATCAACTAATATAGTAATGGATACAATCCAAAGACAACAAGTACAGATATACAAACCTCAAGTAATTGTCGTGCTTCTGCGAGTTGTCCTGTTAATAATTTAAATACAGCAACAACATCGCAAAACCTTGGTTCTTCTTTTTCTCTAGTTCTGTCCATAAGACCATTCAAATCTACCATTATCCGTACAAGTGCTTGCGCAGTGAAGCAAGTGTCTGTATAAATTATCTGAAATCAGTTGAGTCGACATCTCATTTCATTTTTCAATCGATAAAGTAAAAACAAAATTGATGAGTTTCATCAAAATAATGACTCACCGAATCTTTTTCAACTCGGAGTTCTAATGTTCGTCGCCACAAGTCAATGCAGTGTTGATATCTGTAAAATAATTTGAAGCAAATGAAAAACGATAGATAATCGATGAAATAAAAATATGAATTTCGAAATGGTTGATTACCTCAAAGCATCAGCATAAGATGCACCACGATACATTAATCGATAGAGTGTATCTTTATGATGCTCGCCCAAAATACGTTCACAAATCAATAGACTCTGTATACGAATAGCATCCAAATCGAACGCAATGGAATTTAATTCTTCGAGTGTTGAAAATTCTACGGCATTCCTAAAACTGTCTCTCTTTGGCATTACAGGTTTTTTCGGCAATGGTTGATTATCAATTGCATTTGCAGTACGAATTTGCATGGCTTTGCGCCAATATTTCAATGCTGTTTGTGTATCATTATGCTCATCGAAAAATGTAGATCCCATTAATTCATTGGCATCAGCTAATCTCTCTTGATCATACGGTATATTCTCAACTAAATAATCGAATATTTGCGTTGCTCCTTTGAGGCAGGCAGTTTGTAATGCGTCATCATTGTAACGTGATTTTAAATGAGGATCAGCATTGTACTCTAGCAATAACTTTGTTGTTCCGAATCTATGCTCTTGAATTGCATAATGTAAGGCAGTCTTATTTTGGATGTCTTTGGCATTAACATCAGCTCCATGTCTCAATAGAAATGTGCATAACTCTACACTTTGAACTGAATTTATGAGACATGTCCCACCATTATAATTATCTTTCATTATATCCGCTCCATTATCAACCAAATACTCAACAATATCTGCAAAGGAGAAAGAATGAACATTCATTCATAATCACTTAATTATAACGCAATCTTACATGTAAGAAAATCTATAAAAAAATGATTGCAACATATTTGTTTGTAATCTGGGTGCTTGACCCAAAAATCGGTTCATGAATAGTCAATGAAATTAATACCTAAATGAGTCATAAAACATGCCGATCTGACAGGTGTAGATCCAGTATCAGAAACTGCATTGACTTCCGCTCCATGTGATATCAAACACTTCACTACGGGCAATTTTCCAGCAACCGCCGCACACCACAAAGGTGTAACACAATGAACTGATCTGTCATCAGGCACTTCAAACAGTCCTCTCTGCTCAATATCAGCATTGCACACAGTGATGAGATACTCGACAATTTCTACATGACCTCTTTTACAGGCAATAAATAATGGAGTACAGTCGTCCTTGATTCTGCTAACAATATCTGATCGCACACTCATTTTTTGTTTTTCCAATCTGTTTCTGATTGAATAAGATAATCGTGCACCTGGTGCTATGTACTTGCACTCCTTGATCAGATCCTCAAACAATTGATCCATAATTTTATTTGTTTGATGATCATTCAGTACCCACATTTCAATCTTCATACATCGATGGCAATTCACCACCCTCCCGTCTTTGGAACAAGAGAAAGATTGATAAAAACAAAAGAGAAGAGCAGGAATTGAGTGTTTTATTGCTTGAAGACAAGGAAATACTAACGAATTAGACTCTGACGCGAAAGTGTGCTGACATGTTTATTATATTCAGGTACGTTAAGAAAGTGAAAAAATGACAGATTAAATGCCACTAAAATGCTAAGGCTTATTTTTTCTTTCATACGCACAATTTATTCATAACCTTTGGCATTCCATTAAGAATTTCCAATAGCATGGTGAGACACGCGATGTGTAAATTATAATGATTATTGTTTGAATAGAAAAAAAATAACACATACCTGGAGTATAGTAATACTATAATATACGAATGAGTTTATTGTTGGCCCGTTATATATAAAAATCAATGTATAACCTTCAAAATGTGCTTTGATGTTAGGTCGTTGATTATCTATTGCAATAACGATCAACACAATGAAATCTCCATTAAATTCACACACAACTCATCGATTTCTCTTTGCGACAACGTCGTCGACGAGTTAATAGATCGTTCACATGCTGGGTAAAGTTAACAAAACGATTGCGCGAAGACACACAACACCACACTCTACAACGTTAAGCCCACGAGTGAGGACAACAAATGTTCCACGGCACTGTGCGCCACACAGACAAAAGTGACAGCGCGCCTCATTCTATCCTGACGTGTTTATATCATATATGTAGGTATCCAAATTAATAAGCATTCGACGTAGAAATTCTACCAAACATCATGAATAATATCGAATGATTGTATCTCCATTGTCCTCATCGTCAGCATCTGTTGGAATGAACAGATAATTGCAAATGTTCATAATTAGATAAAATTTTCTATGGATGAGTCATCGAGTACTAAAGACAAAGAACCACACACAGGAATATAAATGTGTGGAAAGAACATATTGCATTTGTGATACATATGTACTAACAGAAATGGTATATTTAGAAGTTTTCAGTGGGATAAAGAAATCTTGACACATCTAAATTTGATCTTGCATCACCATCCCCTTGTCATGTGTAGATATATCCTCAGAGCAATGTCCTCTACGTTTCTTCCTCCATTTCAGCAACATTGAGAATGTTACAATTATTCATTTGCTCTTCAAGTAGTACGTATTCTAGAATTTATGAGGTATGGAGGAATGATCCATACCTCAAAACAAAACATAATTGGTACCATTTCCTAAGTAAAACGTAATTCTGCATATGAATTTAGTTTGGAATTAGAGTACTATTATTGTTTTCGACTATGAGGAGATACTTGTGTTTCAAAGTCTCAATTAATTCATAATTTCATAAGCGAATAAAATTCCCGTTCAATTCTCAATTTGTCATCGCTAATCTTCAAAGTCTATCTGACATATTTTCATTAGAGGTCTATCAACAATGTAATGGTATTCTGAAGTTGAGAATCATGACGAAATAGTCGTTATAACGAAATCTGCGAGGCTGTTTCTCTAAAAAAAAATAGTTTCCGTATTGTTTGTGTTTTTTTTTTCCATCGTATCAGAAGATAAACTTATTCTTTCATACATCTGCATTACCTACTGAGTTATGATAGTGCGACATCTACAAGAGAAAACAAAAAGTTTGCAATTAAAGAGTCGGAGGGTAAGGAAGAGCGCGTGAAAAATGGCGTATATTTATATATAGTTACGTGAAATAACCTCTACAATTATAAAATAGACGAAGAAATTGATCTATTGTAAAATTTGAGCGTATCTGCTTTATTTTTTAAGTAACATGACACCTCTCGGAACAAATTCTCAGGTAAAAGTGATGATAATGAGATTGGTTGACTATTGATAAGTTGTGTGGCTCCGTTTGTGTGCACCTACGTTTGTGAGGTTATCATTTGTCAATTGTTTTGTTTTCAGGTCACGAAACAAAATAATAATATGAAAATGAACAATCAGAATAAGTCTAATAACACAAGCTCTGGACCATCATTGTATCTCCAACAAACTGGTGCAACAGGGCAGACCTACAGATTGATAATACAAGTGGACAAGGTACGGGCAAGGCCCGGACCAAAGTCAAAAAAACGAGAGTTAATGAAAATCACAACTAGTAATTACAAACAGTTACATGAACTTGATAGCATACCGAAGAAAGTATCAATTGAAGATAAACCGAAGGAGGATGTTATAATGGATGTGGATCCACAATCTATTGGTAAATCTCAAGAAGAGAAACTGACTACCAGCCATGATGATTCCTTGAATAAAAAAAGTATTCAATGCTCAACTTGTCAACATTCTTTCGAATCGATGCGAGCATTATTTTTACATCAAAAGAAACATTATGTGTGTCAATTTTGTGATACACCATGTGAAACTAAAGTTTTATGTGAACATCATGAGAAAATGCATCTCAGTAACAATTCTATTTTTCCGTATAAATGTCTTTTGTGTTCAAAAACATTCGATGATAAACGAACTTTAAAAGTTCATAGTAAAATATCACACTCAGAATCAATATCAGTTATAAGAGAGAAGCCGGCATTGACACCAGATGATCATAAAGTCCCGGAAAGATCTGGAACGGATAAATCGAAATACCAGTGTGAGATATGTAGAATCATTTTCAAGAATGAGGATACTTACAGGTAATGAACAACAATATTCCATTAAGTTTGCACTTAATATATAGCAGCATTCATTCATATATATGTTCTTGGTTTAAGGAGTCATGTGAAGTCACATGCAGTGGAAGTAGAAATTATAAATGGTGAAAATACTGTTGATACGAAGAAGTCGCAAACAAATCATGGGGCGAAAGTCAAATATTCATGCAAAGTTTGCTGTAAAGAGTTTGATACTCCCAATGAGGCTGAAGCTCACACATTTGCGCATGTTGAAATAACTGAACCTGACCGCAAATGTAATATATGTAAAAAAATATTCAAGTCTGAGAAAATGTTGAATGATCACCTGGCTCATCACTTATCGCGTGCCCATCATTGTGTTGTCTGTCGTAAAGCGTTCATAAATCGTACCACATTAAAAAACCACATGAGAACGCACAGAAACATCAAATAATCATGAAGTTGAAAAGAAAAATGCATGCGCCATTAACCATTCATTCATTCATTTTAAAATTAATTGAATAAAGGTAAAGACAATATCAAATTATTTATTCAATCATATTTATTTACACACGATAATATTTATTTATTTATTATTTATTATTTATTATTTATTAACCCACAGGTAAATATACATAATGAGTACATTTAAATCCTATAGAGGAAACAATACGATATACGATCGAATTTATATTCATTCGCTTCTCCCAATCGTTGAAAATACTATTCCTCCATGCTTATTATTTTTTTTTCAATTGTCATCAAACTTCTATTCTATGTTCGTGTGTGTATGACAGGCAAAACGAGTCACTCACTCGATGTATGTGTACTTATATAAAAGCCATGTGGATTCTTTTGGGTCATCGCATTTACGCATCTCAAGTGTAAGGTGTTAGAATCTTCCAATCTTTATACACATCCAAACATAACAATCCTGATTTGACTCCTCGTGTCGGCGTCGGCACGTCTATTGGAAAAAGTCACCAATGGAAAAGAAAAAGAAAAAGGGAGCATTGATCAGAGGAAAATGTTGTCCTGCATTCGAGTGCAAAGGTTCCGACAGACTCGTAACAATAGGATTGTGGGATATATACATAGACGTATAATAACAGCTCACTTGGGGTTCGCCTCTAACTATCCTACCACTTCAAACGTCGCCGGCATCAATGTGTTTATTTAGTTAACGTCAAATTTACTCCAGAAAAACTAGAATTGTTCGACAACGCGGTGCGTTTTATATACGCATATATGTAGCGATTCGTCTATACACATATGAGTATTTGTAGTAGGAAAATCTACTCGATTGCCGTACCAGGGCGTGGCTCGTGATCCCATTGTAATATTCGACTTCTTCACTGAGCTTCTTGTTGACTTGTGTGCTTGTATTCTGTTTTCCTCTTTTTCAATCATCATTTCGATGTCATATATATTCTAGTACACTTGATATAATCGAAAGTGGAAGAAGAAAAAAATTCTCCTGTGAATAATAATGGATGATAATTTCAGATATGATAAAAAAAAACCGATCCATTTTCTTCGCGATGATATATTACAGTGCTTAACTATTTCCACTAAAAGAAAAAAATGCGCTCCTTTATCTCATATTGCGCTCACCTAAATATTATATCATCATAGGTAAGTCTTTATAATTTTGGAATTTAAAATTGGACTACTTAGTTACGGTTCTTTAGGTCGCAGATGTGTGAAGATGGTGATATAATACGGATAATATATCCATATATAGACCACCCGAGATGAAGAAGAAAAATGGAGAGTTGAGTGTATAAAAAATTTGCTACGGTTTTCCATGGATCCTGCTAAACACCAAACACCGTGAGCTGAACTCTTGTAGATACACATAATACATTATAGATATATACGTATGTATAGTCTCCACTTTCCCTTTATAAGTGATCGTGTACAGGGTGAGAGACGCGCAAGGGCTGTCGCGTGACCAATCGTGATTTGCTACGATATACCCCGATACATTTCTCTAAACACTCAATTTGTTTTCATTTATGTTCAAGAAGACGAGCAATATGATGGAAATTATGATGACCCAACCAAGATGTTCAACTATCCGAAAGGTGAAATGCATTTCCGCATTCAATCCTTCTCATGTTCAGTGATATTTTTTCCGACAACTGTTGAATGCTCAACAGAAACTCTACATAGGTCTACTTCCACAACTCACAATCTCACGAATTTCTCGCTGGTCATCTACCGAAAAATTCAAAGAAACTTCAATTATATGCAAAATTCACTAACCCACCACATCTCACCCATTTTATTTTCATATTCTTTGTGGAAGGAGTTGTTGGGGTATATACAGCTTGTGCTGACCGCTATATGGAGTTTCTGTCCATTCAGAATTCAACTTTCAACTCTTTATTATCCTGAATCCGAAAGGACTCGTGAAATCTATTGATGCAGCTGTTATGTTCCAGGGAACTTAGTGCATTTAAAGTCTTATCCTCTTATTAATAATATCAAGCCCCGATTTGAATCTCCGTTCAAGATCACATCGAGAATACTTCAATGGAAATGCAACAGCGAAAAGAGCAGAGTTTTCCCCTATCGTCAGCTTTCCGTATCTTGTTCCTTTCCTCCTTTTATCCTCAAAACCACATCGTTGTCCATTAATCAAAGGATGTTTTCCACGCGAGTGATTACGACACGACGAGCCGGCATGACACACAGAGAACGTGGTGGAACAAAACTGTGTACCGCACGAGGGCCAGATGGCCCGTGCCGAAAAATACTCGGGACCAGGATTCATACACATTCATATAACACGATGAAGAATCCACGTGTATATATATAAAATATCTCTTCTCATTTCAACGTCACGCGTTCTCTCCCGACTTTAGTGACACATAGGGCACACAAGGGAAAGAGATAGAATGAGTGACAAGAGAATAAAGTGTGGGGAAAGTATGTATCATGTAGGTTGCACGTCCGCGACTTTATGCTTTTGTATAATATAAATAATTCTATATAACTTTCTTTTATGTAGTGGCTGCCGTGTGGAATAGTGTGAGAGGCACATTGTTATATCGCTGTTGTGGTCTGCATGAACCACGTTACTATAGGCCTCTTCACACAGGCGCCGTATCCTATATCCTTGAGAAGCGGGAGGATCTTCGAGATTGACGTCCTTTTTTTCTTTTTTTCTTTCATTATTTTCTGGAGAATTGATGCGACTCAGGTGCATACATATATACCTTCCCCTGCTGCATTTCTATGAATATTATCATCGGCTCCCCATCTGTGTACTCTTCTAAACGTGCAAAACACCCGAAACATAACGTAAACATGCTAAACATAAATTAAACTCGTATATATTTTTATATTGATTATTCTAAAAGAGTTATTTCAAACTTTTTAAAACATAAGCAAAACATCCAGGTGAATTTTGTGTTTCGAAACTATTTTTTTATCTTTATTTGGGAATAATTTACATTCAAAGTTTTACATTTCCAAAGTTTGTGCAGAGCTTTGGTCGATTATATTTTGGCAATAGAAATTGGACTGTTCCCAACATGAAATTGATTCGGCTATGCTAATATTGTGAAGTAGTTAATTAATCATCAAAGAAGCTTCCAATTTCTCACATAAATTCTACTGAAACTGGAAGATTGGATATGATTATCGTCTGCACTCTTGAATGAAGAACAATAGAAAGAAGTGAATAACAAAATTCAGGTATACATATTTCAGTTGGTCATTGATGATAATTTCCCTACATCATTCGAAGGACTCTAGATACTCATCCATTTGTGATTATGATATATAACGTCACAAGTTATCAGAAAAAAACTGCAAAAAAAGTTGCTACGGATATAAAATGAAATGTATACCACAACGACACACATTGGCCAAAACATTCATCACCAGGATATAAATCATGACGTTTCTCATGACACGTACACGGCCTGACGATGAGTTCATTCATTTGGAAGCAGCATAATAAAATTTGGCCCCGCCACCCGAGGGGCGTCTACTCAATGCGGTTGCACTCTATGAGTTTTTCGAGGGTGGATCCTAAAAGTGCAAGCAAAAACCCTGAGAAGTAGAAGAGAGAAGGGACGGGGAAAAAATTAGGGAGAAAAGACAGGAGGGCAATATATATAGCGTGAAGGCTTTTATGGGGCTTGCCACGACTCGCGCGCCTCATGCTGTAGTCATACAGAGGGAAGCTATGGGTGACCCACGTCATACACCGATCCCGTACATTTCCCTGGTATTATATATACTAGCTAGGGGGAGCGTGCGATGTGGAGGCTCTTCCGACGGGGCGTGGGCATCCAATCGCAGGGTAAGTTCACCCCCATAGCAAAAATTGACGGAGCCGTACGGCTCTGTCACACGATGTAGCCAACGTTCATGATTTTCAGTTCTGCATTGAGATATTTTTCATTCGATTTTCTTGAATTTAATTAATTATTCTGTAAAAGTTAAAGGTATATAATTTCAAATTGTGTTTCAGGTGTTTCCTCTTCTGATCATGGAACTCGTATTCTTATTCATACAAATTTCAACATTGAGGACACATGACAAAATAGTTCTATTGATCAAACGGAGATCAGTCTTTGGATGTATTCATATACCTAATCTGATGGCAAATGGTTGACAATCAAAGTTTACATCCAGTTTACGAAATAGATCAGTAGCTAACAAAATAGAAATGAGAACTGTGAAATGGACACGTCGAAGATGGATCGCATTGATTTCTTGCATTGTATATCAACTCGCGTGTATGTCACGCTCCCTATCCATCATTGAATGTGACATACGTGCTCCTGTTTTTTCACAAGCAAAGGTTATAGAATGAAAAACATGGATTCCACCACAAAAAAATCGACAGGACAAATTGGGGGCATTCAAAAAAAATATTTGGAAAAAGATGCTATAAATGAGGCAATGGTATATAATACAAATAGTGAATTATTCAATACGCCATTATGCATAATTCGTCATCGAATAGACAGCATAAAGCAGATATATAATTCAGTCACAAAATTGGAGAAGAAAAGATAATTTCGTATCCGCAAAAGATGTTTATTTTTTCTTCGAGTGCTCATTCGATGTCTATCATCATTGAGACAACAATACTAATTTTATTTGAACGGTATGAAAATTGATTGCCTTATATGAAGTCTTTATTCACCTTCAATTGGTAGTTCTAGCAGAAGAAAAGAAAGTTTAAATCGGCACAAGGCAAATGAACCCGGATTTACGATCGGAAATGAATTTGAGACATTAAATAGTTCCTGGGGGGTCAAAGAATTTTTGATATTTTCCTCAACAAATACAACTTCCATCCATATGAAAAATGATATATCGTAAACGTAATCGAAAAAGTAGTCGAATTGTGGAAATTCAGATGCATACTTTTCACTTATTCTTCTTTTATATATAGACAGATATCAATAGATAATACAAGAGAGATATAAAGGAGCTCCTCGAACGTTTAATTCCTTCAAACTTGAACTAAAAAAAGGCTGCAACTATTAACAAAGACCACTTGGATATCAATAGATTCAAGTTTTATATACATGTTTCGAAAACGGGGAAGAGCAACATACGAAGAGACGACGAGAGGGTATAACAGATGAAAGAGGGACTGGTAGAATTGTTCGATCGCAGGAGGGTAAGTTTTACTCGAAGTGTTACAATAAATCAGTAGAACCAGGGGCTCCACCCCCGCACCATCCTCCATGACACGAGGTTCCATTCATTCCGGCTCTTGCGCACACACAGTGTTATACATATCTAAAGTAGCTGCGTGTTCAGCCACTACTGAATATTTGCCTTGACCCACACTCAAACTTTTTCTATTTTTATTCCCAGTCTTTCATTTTTTTCTTTTAAATTAATTCATAGAATTTGCTATCGTCATTAATCATAAGCATTGCAGACAGAATCTGTCATTCTGGATACTTATTTCATATGCAAATATTATAACAACTGATATACATGAGTTAAGACACTTAGATCAAAGAGGTTTCATGATATTCTTCAAACAGTTTTACTATTTATGGACAATTCGTACATTTGTCCAATATCTTATTCATTTCTTACAATATTTCTATCATTTTTACACCTCCCCTGAATTCTTTTAGATTGTTCATTCTTTTTGATGAGCTATCGACATGTAAATCCTTATGGTTTATTCAAAACATTGTTGCATCCTATTCCAGGTCGTAGATAAGTGCACAACTCCTAGACGTATGAATGCGCATTTTTAATTACACTCCATTTCCAATCCTCGCTCATATAATTTGAAGTTCACCCATAAGCCAATAACACATAATGTCTAGAGACGCTTTCATTGAAATGCTGGAGTTTATTTTATTATCCAATCTTGAATAATGCCCAGTGTATTGTTGTTACTCACAAATTTAATCGGATATACCTGACAAGCATTTTCAGTAGAGACACATTAGCCCAGGTCTTTGAACCTATAACTGAATTAATAGAAAAATGTCTGGGCCCAATTGCAAATCTATTATTTCATAAGATTATCGATTGTTTGATCGAAGAAATTCACAATTTAATTTTTGCACTTTATTATTGTACAAAGATAAGAACTTTATCGATGTTTTCCAGATTACTGTCACCCAGAAAATATCATATTAAATATACATATATATTCCGCATTTCTTCATTTAATGGGCACGTATACGAAACATACGGAAGAGGGACATTATTCAGGATTGTATATTTGACCCGCGCATCGAGGCCAAATCTAGTGATCGTCCTGGCCACAGATTAATTCCCAACAAAGGAGATGCAAGCCTCTGCTGGTATATGAAGAGAAGCGTGCCTCTCACAGGCCTCCCGAAAAGACGCACCCCAGCCCCAAAGAGTCATCAACTATACCCTAGTGACGCCCCAATCAGAATGTAGGGGGTGGGACACAAATCCCTACCAAAACTACCCTCGGGTCGAGGCCTTTATAAGACCCGGTATTGGGACTCGATGCAAACAGTAACACTGTGAAGAAGCTACGGTGAAGGCGCCGTCTTGTTATTTGTGCGGAAACAATCTTGACAAATATAACGCGGATGTAAAAATGTCCGAACATAAAAAGAGCACAGTGTTTCGTCCGTGGGATGGAAAAAAAACTCTGAACACACATAACGGGAAAAATATATCTATCAAATGTGAAACGATGAATGATAGCAGAAGTCCGTCGCTAACCAGTGAAAATAATCGTGAAAGTGATTCACCATGTTCAACTAAAAGTGCCAGTGATTTTCCTGAGAATGGAATAAGCAGATTAACTAAATTTGTTCTGGGCGCTAAAACAAATGATTTGGATTCTTATCAGCGTGATAGTACCAGCAATGATGGATCAATGGTTAATAATTCATCGCACTCAAGTACTTCACCGTTACCGCTATCACATTATTCAGCATTTAAACCAACTCTTCAATATCCAATGTACCCTGGTTTCGTGGGGTCATTTACAATGAATGGCAGCGTTTTACCTTATGAAGCATACTCACCTCATACAGAATTTTATGCTCTATCTGGTATACCTACTAGAGAATGCTCGTATTATGATGAAATTATACGTATTAATCAGCAAGATGTGGCAGCGAAGCAAATTAAGAAATTGAGACCAAAGAAATTTCCATGTGGAGATTGCGGGGCGGCATTTAGTAATAATGGCCAACTAAAAGGACACATGAGAATTCATACAGGTAATTTTTTATTCAACGAATTCTTATCTTATATATTGATCAGAGAGATTCGATAGAAATGAAGAATTATATTATGATCATGATATTAATTTGGATATTTTATCTGTTATTAGGTGAAAGACCATTCAAATGCGATCATAAAAATTGCGATAAAAGTTTCACCAGGAATGAAGAGCTCACCAGACATAAGAGAATCCATACAGGATTGAGACCGCATATTTGTGTAATTTGCAATAAAGGATTCGGCAGAAAAGATCACTTGAAAAAACATACAAGAACTCATGAAAATCGTGGAACTTTCCAATTGCCTTCACTTGGGCCTTTTGTATACGGACATCCATCGCTGTTATCAACACATACATTACCACCAAACATATTCCATATTTGAGTTCATCTGATCACAATTGTTAATAAAAATTGTATAATATATTGTCAACAAATTCATATACATTATATATTTGATATTGTGCCATGGCACATTTACAGGCCAATGATTTTTCGATCACATAAACTTGAGCCATGTTGCTGATAATCCAAAAACATTGGCAGCTAGCTATTTTTGATAAAAAAGAATTTATCCATCTTTGTGATCCGCCTTCGATATATTTATTCCTAGCAATTTTTATCAATGTTAGAATTAATGTACATATAAATTGTAAATACCAAAAAGATATATGATGATGTTTTCATTGAAGAAAAAATTATATTATTTTATATTGCAAACAAAATAAGTACATTTGTTATTTCTGATGTTCAGCCTTTTCTCCAAATACAGTCCTAGTCCTAGATCACAGTATGATGATTTTAATTATATAATATTAATCATCCACATGTGCGCGATGAATTGAATCCTGATCATTAGTTTAACACGAATATATTTTCTTTGATGGAAAAAAAATTTATATGTCCCGGAAACGGTGGACCGCAGTTATAAGGATAACGCACAAATATATAGAGCCAAGGCAGGATGTTCCCCGTAGCCACCATTTTCCTCTCGATTAAATCAAACATGGCGTCACGTTATTCTTATTCTCCCCTTCAAACGAATCGACCAGCCCTCGAACTAGGGGTTGCGATCGTGCGTTTCTCTCTTCAATTATACGACGCACAACCCCTCTAGGTTTGCACGTTATGTCGCCCCTTCGGATCTGGAGGTTCTCTGCTTTTACCGCAAGCCCCTGTGCTATCAGCCTTTTTTTTTCCTTTTTTTTTCTCTCTTTTATATACAACCTCGTCACTTGTACCCGAGGGAGAAACCATGGTTTGCAAGGGAGGCCTTGCTTATAGATGTTATGGTCGGTTCTGCGGTGGGTTGTACACATGGGAAGTTGTTCTTGAGAGGGTTGAGCCGATGAGAAAATATTAAACGCACTTCGTTTGTGCCTTAGTGAGCGTAAAAAATTCGAAATTGAATTTCAAAAACAGTCCTAGCAGCGACACATCCGTCAAAATTTGACCATTTTTCGGTTGGAGAATATTTCTACGATGAATTGTCAATCAAACATCAGTGAATCGCAGTGAAAAGTTCACGAATTAATTTTAATATATTCCTTGAGTTTACGCAATTGGAGTGAACCGAATTAGATTTGATATAGAGACACTAATATCCAATATTCATGAATTAGAAAACAATGTAGATTAATATTATTCAAAGCAGAAATATAACGATGTGTATGATGAGAAATAATCTTACACATATTGTTAAATTATCATATAGCAACTTTGGGAAATTGGCAACCCCGCTGTGACATTCGTTGGACTTTCTTGCTGACACCCCCCTACTGTCCAACAGATAAATATAACAACCATATAGTTTACAGTTGTATATATACCAGTGAGTATTTCTTCTTCTCATACTATTTGCTTCTGTATGTCATATAAAGCCTCTTCATAGGCCCTCTATTCATATAATGTTTGTTCGACCCCGCTCGTTGTCATTTTTGGGTCTAATGCGGCTACTGGGGCTGAAATCACTTTGGGACTAACACTAAACGATCGTATACACTAGGGATTACACCGACAAAGCCACCTATATAAAGCTCCGGGATTACATGCAAATAGTCAACGATGGATAAGGTGTTCAGATTATCTTCAAGAAGTCGCGATTTCCCAACAAATAATGAAACTGAGATGAATCATTTTCCGTTTTAGAACCCGATATATTTGGATTTGTTGGAATTCCCAAACATGTACTCGAACTGAGATGGGCTCACAAAGATACTATGATTTCTTGTTTAATAACAAGAATTGAATTGCGTCTTGTGATCATTATTGTAAACGATAGCAACATCTTTGTATATTTTTCATCATTTATTATTAGAGTAGATTTGAATCAATGAATGATTTTAATAGAATGTGTCTTGATTTATATTTTCTGGACGACATAGTAGTCATGACCGTTTGATTTATAGTCGTATACTTATCTGAAATTGGTATGATCAAGATTGCGACGGTGCATAGGTTTAGACATTTCTTTCGCGTGTGTATTTGTATAAATATACTTTTGTCGCCTTTTCCTGCAATGAAAGATGCGTATAGAATCAACGGAAAAGAACTCCTGGAGTGCGTTGACGCACTGATCTATGGATCGATGCGACGCGGGACTCCAATAACTTTGGATCCGGTATATTTTTCAGGGAGGCAAAAGAACTCCATTGGGAATGAAACCCCTGATGCTATTACCGTGGACTTTAAACACTTTTAAAATGGAACAAAAACATCGAGTGTCAAATGCGTAACAATGACATGGGCCAAATATTTCTCGTATATGTTTGGGGCCACCCGATGAGCGAAGGTGGATGAGGGTGAGCACTGATGTTGCACTCGTGATACTTCCTGTAAAGCCAACATACAACTAACATCACATTCAGATAGTTTCATATCTGTTTCCAAAAAATTCTTAATGTGTTTATTATGCCACATTTATTTTTGAGACGTCTCTAAACCCATTCTGATGGTTTCATTTTTACTGAATTTTTATATATTTTTTTTTACGAATAGAAAAACCATGGAAATTCCGAACCTCATGTCCCAATTAATTCTATTAAAACCCAGAAATACGATAATACTTCACTTGTGCTAATATTCAAATATTTATTGTTTCTGTATCTTTGAAAGTGTTAATTCGTACTTCAAATTGTTGTTATTTTGATAAATGTGAAATAGACTGAGAAATTCATTCCCTTGATGGGTCATAAATTACACCAATGTTAAATAGTACTAAATGATATCAACAGTAGGAGAGGTCACAGCAGGATATTCGTTGGCGCACAATGGCGTGATCCAATTTTCAGAAGGACCGATGAGTTTTACACTGGACAAAGGACACATCTATTGAATTTATATGGGAATGGTCATCTCAGTCGCTTACGCCACCGAGTAGTATCCATGTCCGGTCAACGATCCTATTTCCTGAATGATCATAAAACTTTCATCACTTTTCATTGATCAATCTATTTTCTCTTAATAAATACAAATTGTATTTGTACGATATACACGAGTTACCTCCGGTTTTGTTTAATGAATAGTCACATAAACAGCATCACCAATGATATTTCCTTCCGTGCGGTAGTTACAGACGAGATGAACTGGGAACCGGCCTCTCGTGTCCATATACTTAACACCGCCGCATCCAACATGAGTGGTATTGCCCCAAATCATCTGCGTATAATGGTCAGTCTGATGTCTTCCTCGTCGTTTGAAGCTGTATATCATTATGGGATTGAGTTGCTCTACCTCATCCGACCATTTTTTGAATATCTCAGAGACGTTACTCTCCTGAGATTGAAATGCAATGAAACCGACATTCTGGCCGATTTGATATCCACCTTTAAAATTATTTTAGCAAAACAAATGAAATGAATAAATTATAGCATCGAAAATATAATTGATAATTATCAACCAAATAGAATTTACCAAAATTTCGACAGGGATCATTCTGATAACGACATTGATGAGCCCATCGTTGAGCAATTTCAGACAATTTTGTGTCCCAGAGCAGATCCGAAATATTACCTGCCGGTAGTGTTCCATAAAAACTTTGAGTTTCACCACCTTTGGCGACTTTTTGTCTTAATTCATTGTGAAGCTTTAAGAGCATAGTTTCTTCTGAATGATGTAGCTGTTTTTGAGTTACGTTGGTACATCGTGCAGATGGACCGGGCTATGGAATCATTACAAATTGTAATAAAAAATGTATCCATAGTGCGTATACACACAGATCTCCTCCTTACAAATATCATGCTCTCACCATGTTAATGATGGATGAGGGCGTTATGACGGGGATTGATATGAAATTATGGACGGGAAAATTTGGCGAGTGGATTGCCTCGCAACTGCAATGTTCTTGGGAATGATAATAATGGAAGTTTAGCAGGACTCTGATAGTTTACTTTACTAGTTCTACATAGTGATAAAAATTCAGACAACGAATTCATGTGCATAAAATATCAACTGTGTGTATATACTCACCGGATATAGACACATAGTATGCTGAATATATTTCCCGGGATTCAATTCATCTACACAATTTTCATATTCACAATCCGTACTTTCAGAGAATATAGAAGTAGCAGTGAACAGAATTATGAAGAAACAAATACGTGGCATAATGGCCATACTGGATAAAAATGCGCGTTTTTTCTAGAGACAATATTAACACTGAACTGAGTTTCAAATGATAATGATCCTTGCGCTGAACATGCCTGGTTATTATCATCTAGAACGTGACAAACTTGCTCGTAAACATTGATAAACGGTTGGCGTCAGGTAAATTCCTCACGCTAATCTACAGCATGGTGATTTAATAAGAATATGGAGAAAGAAACTGCAGTAAAAAATACGTCACCGAATGTTTGAATACAACTTTTTAATATGAGAAAACATCGAGCCTATTTTAGTAATGCACAAAGAAAATATTGTTTTCATTCGTACACCTACATATACTCGCTTGAAATTAATATGCTAATAAATTTTTCCTTCTGTTGTTTCAAAGAAGCCATGATTCTGCACCCCAAGATGCATGAGCATCATGAGCATAGTGAGTCCAACCACTTCCTGACGGACTGTAATTACAAACAAGATATGTGTTGTGAAATCCTTGTCTGTCCACGTATTTGATACCACCACACCCAACATCAGTGGCTTTGGCTGAAACCATTTGCGAATATGATCCTAATGCAGAATTTGATCTATGTCTGGAATCTCGCTGTTCATCATGGGTTGCTCCTCCGTTGCTCCATGAATTAACCACATCGGAAAATTCGTAGATGAACTCATGTCTCATTCCGATCATACCAAAATTCTGTCCGACATGGGTGGTATCTGTGAAATAATTTAATTTTAATTGACGTTCAGAATCCCGATTGTTTTTAATCAGTTCATAATGTGAAGAATGCCAAAGAATATTCCGTACAGTCCAAGTCCCGGCAAGCGTCATTGCCAACATTACATTGATTGGCCCATCGTTGTGCAACTTCCGCCAGTTTACTGTTCCATCGTAGATCGCTGATATTAAGACCAGCTTGTCGTCTCACTGTGTTATGGATTTGCAATACTTTTTGTACATCCGCGGACCCCAGAGATGATACTCGGACATTATTACATTCCACAGCAGTATTCCGGTGCTAAGAATTTATTATCGTTATACTGATTGAAGAAAAATTTCAACTAGTTGACGGAAAGTTTCAGTTTCAGATATGCCTACCGTATAACGACACATTGTGTGTTCCACGTATCTTCCAGGGGTTCGAGCATCTCTACAACTGTTAAATTGGCAATTTGAGCCCATACGTGCTGCAAATATTTTTTTGTTATCAATCAAACATTCTCAATTGCTGTATGAACATGCCAATATTCAGCTGTAAATACAGTTGGTAATAATCACCATTGGTCACAGGAAGATATGTGTTTTGGTATTGCCTTGTTGGTCGGACATATTCACGATTAGCATCTCTTTTCGACATGTAATTACATACAAGATAAGTATTGAAAGTGCCATCGGGTTGCCTGTATTTCATGCCGCCACATCCAACGTTAGTAGTATTAGCCCATGCTAAATGTGGGTAATTATAATTGTGTTTTACTGCATTATACCAAGCTTCCACAATGTTGGTGAATGGCCTGAACCTTTCTTGGTCGCGCATTTCACCAAGATTTTGCCCAACCTCGATGCCATCTGTAAAAACAATTAAGTAAACCGAAGTGATCCAACTGAAATCCGCAATTGATTTAATAGTATCGAAAATATCAATATTACTCACGAACATTCCTGCATTCATCCCTATGATATTGGCATTGATTGGCCCATCGTTGTGCGATATCGGCAAGTTCTGTGTTCCATCGGAGTGATACGGATAAATGCAATTGTCGTCTTTCTTCATTGTGAATTCTCAGAACAGCATTTTTCTCAGTGGAGTCCAAAGATGATTTTTCAACGTACGTACATTTTTCGCCAAAATTATTATTCTATTTACAAAATTTATTCAAAATTGAATGTTTGAAGTTCCAACAAGATGGATGCGACAAAGAATTTTCATCAATTCGAATGATAGATAATAATGTTCACTTACTGGATATTTGCACATAGTGTGTTTCATGTGTCGTCCGAGTGCATCTGGATTTCCACAATCCGCATATTCACATACTTGACTCATATGATCTACGGAAAAGTTTGTGAGACTTGGAAATAAATACGAAATTATGTTTCTCGATCACATAAAATACATGCATAATCACCATCAATACGTGCAATTTGGCCATGTTGCACCGGGCTGTGACTGCGAACTTCCCTCGTGTTGTTTCCATATGGTGACTTCACATAGCTACGAGGGGGCACATGTTCGACGGGAATTTCGTCAGTCAGCAATGTAGGGAAGTTTGATCGTGCCTCAACTCTAGGCTGATCGCTCGGCTGGTCGGCGAACTCAGGTGGGCTATCTAAGTCAGACTCATCACTCGGTTTTCCCGCAGGCTTATCAAGGCTTTTATAAACAGCCTCGCCAATCCAGTTTCCTGACGGACTGTAGTTACAAACAAGAAAGTATCTGTAGTATTGATCTACAGTTACATGTTTGACTCCGCCACATCCAACACGAGTGGTGTTAGCCCATATGAGTTGTGTAAAATGCGTAGTTATTCCGGGTGCTGACTGGTAATTAGGGACGAGATCATGATCGAAATCTTCTACCTCATCATACCAAGATGTAACGATGTCGACATAGGTGTTATTGAACGAACCATAGGTACTTTGGTAACCCATATTCTGTCCAACCTTACCCGTTTCTGTACAGCAATTCGAATGAAGCAAAATTGTGTTATTCAAATCTGAAATGAATGATGGTAAATAAAGAAAATATTCTCGTTACTCACTAACATCCCTGCATTTATCATGATTCCAAGCGTCACATTGATTAGCCCATCGCTGTGCAATCGTCGCAAGTTCATCGTCCCAAACAAGTGGCCCAATAATACCCGCTGGTTGTCCTCCATTGGATCCACGAGTCTCCGTTCCGGCTGCTATTCGAGCTCTCAACTCGTTGTGGCGGACCAAAATGTCATCTCGATTTTTGGCACTCAAGGAAGAGAACTTGACATCGTTACACAAGGCACCAAACTCCCCCTATGAAATCATCGTTATGTCAAATAAGGATACAATGATTGATGTTGGTTCAGAATAAAAAATTTTGTATACTCACATCAGCATATAAACACATTGTATGCTCGACGAACTCATTAGGGTTCCATGGATTCATACACTTCTCATAAGAGCATTGTGTACTAGTACAGATTGCGACACTAGCACAGATTGCAATCGCAAATAACAGGCATCTGATTTTCGCCATAGTGATGATTATACGAAGCTGCCTCTGCGCCAATCCAAGTTTATATACCTTGCTGAGAGTTGACACAGTTGGTTGAACAAATTCAGGAGTATATATTACCTACGCACTTTCAACATATCGGAGCCCGGAAATTTTTATTATCGCCAGATTACAGAAGTTTTATAGTTCAATGATCAACATTGACACACATAAATTTGCCTTAAAGCATTATTCAATACCATTTTGACGTCACATTTTTGTATTGATGGTTGCTATCTTATCAATATCTATTGTATCTATTTCAAACGATAAATTCTTCTACTGATTCGTATTTCAATTTACATATGACAAAAATACAAATGTGTATATATATTCTTGAATCTGTTAGCTCACGTATCGAACGCAGTCGTTTGTTCATGTCGTAATAATTTGATTTATTTCCCGACAGTTGGGGTTGATACTGACTCGCTATGTGTCTTGAGACGCGTATTTTTTTTTCTCAATCTTGTGTACATTCTGCCATTTCTCAACATCCCTGTCCCTACTCATGCTACACTGTATTCTTGTATGTCAAAAAAATGGGCTTAGAGTGGGCGGGTGAATGTGGAGGACAATGAATGACCCGGTCTTTGGGTATGTATATAGCATTCATTCAATTCTGTTGGCACCTGACTCCTGGAATCCGCGTTCGACATCTATACGAGTCGTGAGAAACTTTTGCCTCATCAATTTCAAACGTTTAGAGTCCTTTAGAATACATACAGTGAAGATTGTTATTTTTTTAAGTGAAGTCTGGGCTATTTATTTTTTCTCTTTTTTGTAAAATCCGATCATGTTTCATCACACGATTCCATATTTTCTAACAAGACGTATGTAATATCTGGTTTCTTTCATTCAGCTTCAACCGTTTCATAATGCTACGATATAATTAATGTTCGTATAATGGGTTATATGCACTGCCAAAATCAAAAGCTTGATATTGATAGTTCTTACATTGTAAAGATATACCTGATTTTTCGGTCTGCCAAGATGTTTCTCGCTCAAGTGATTTCAATGACTACGTCCGCGCTTTTCTGATGAACTGCTGTCAAATTGCCGATACACATGCTTATTTATATGAATATGTAGGCATACATAACGTAGATACCGCTTTATTGAATGATAAAAGATCTCTCGACGTCAATCATTATCAGCCAATACAATGCAATTAAGAAAAGAAACATATAAATTCTCTACCACATGAGCATTTGTTGTAATAATAATTACCCATTACCAGTGTGAAATAATATACCTGTGAATCAGAACAAAAGAAAAATACATGATATTAGAAGTCAGTCAAGGTTGCACGAGTGTCTTCCAACTTTTATGAGTAATTAAAGAAAAAAACAATTTGGTATGATTTCATTGTTGTGTAGCACAGTCAGAAAAAAATAATTTATAGCTTTTTACGAAACAATTCGATGGATGCGAGAAAAGATTTTCATGTGAGCTAACAAAAGAAAGAATTGGCTGGCGATTACAAAAGGAAGATGCATTAGATACCTGTGCTATACAGTAGCAACGCTCGAAAAGCAAGCTGTGTATCTGACTCAATAACACAATGCCACCAAATTGATTTTCTTTTCATCATCATAGCAGGAGAGAAATCTATATTAAGTATGGAACAATCCATTGGAAAATAGAGTAATTAAATTTTTCAAAACAAAATTTATGAAGCGATTAAGTTATAGATAGCATACCCATTATTATTGATACTTCATTTTTTCTTTTTTCTGCCTTTCTTCCCCTTTTTTCTTTTTTTCCTCTTCTTCGTTTTCTTTTTCTTCTCTGCATTTTCCTTTGGCGGCGTTGGCTCGACTACCTCATCGATTCTCTCGCTTTGTTTACTCTCTAATAATACTTTTTCAATTTTTTTTGTCTCTTTTGGTATAGGAATTGGCCAAGGTCTTGGTGCTCGGAATTCTAAGTCAATATTTTCTTTTTTTCTGCCCCACGTTTTTGATCTTTTTCTTATTTTCAATAGGAATATATTGGGATTTGCAATAATTTCATTTGTATTCGACATGTTCGATTGTACATTCTGTGACTTTAGTGGTGAAGAATGAGTTAATGGGAATTGTGGCGATTGGGAAGACATCACAATATGGGATGGCTGACTGTCCGAATATTTGGTTTCTGATCGTTTCTCTGATAGATTGGGGAGACAGTCACATGATGGTTCCATTTTTTCTGCCTCCTCAATAGGAAGCTTCTGAATTCGCAATACTATTCGATTGTTGTTGATAATCGCTTCAATTGTCTTATAAGGTCGACCTGTATCTTCAATTTCAAAAAAAATCTTTGACGAAAGAATTGATTGCATGAAAATATATCGAAACAGGTACATCATAGTGATACAAATTGCTCATTCATAAAACTTACTTTCGGTTTCTCCGTACGTTCATTTGTATCTTCATCAACTCCAATACAATCGCATAACATTTTGTTTTCGTCTAATGATGAATGTTAATCTGATGGATCATGAAATGTATAGATATAATTACGTTTTGTTAGAAATTCACTAATAATTTTGAATATTTAGAGAGGAAAAGGTTCGGGGATAATCTAATTTTCATTACGCCAAAAATATTTGAAAGAGTAAATAAAACTTTGTAGTTACTTCGCTCCTACATTCACACGTTAGGAATCAAACACCTATATTTCTCGATGAACTGATTAGATTAAATTATTAAAATATGCAGAAGAATCTTGAAAATTTACGTGAGTAATCTGCAATAACATTGCCTATATACTCTGAATAATTAGCTTCATCATTGAATAAAGCTTGTGGATGTCCGGAATCCGAAACACCATCGAAACCGACAAAATATTATCAAGAGATTGGAGCAGAAGTAATTGGGAATCAGTTATTAATTCGTGTTGAAAAGGATAAATCTAAACTAAAGAAAAAATCCAGTGATTGGGACCCACCATGCCATTGTGAATTGATTCCGGAAATCAAACGACCAACACGTACACAACCTCTAAGAATCGTCAATATTGATGATAACAATCAAATAATATTCCGAATCGACTCAAAGCTTCAAATCAAAAGTCAGAATTCGAAATATCAACCGGAAATGATGACCTATCAATTGGGCGATGCTTCACGCGGTGATCAAGAACGCACATTAATGATAAATCCACAATTAGAAGGTTCTGGTCCTCAAGAAATTCAAAAAGAGCATGTGAAAATTGGTAATCAAAACATATTCATGATGAAAATCAAAAAGCAACCTGATGCAAAGGAACTGAAGAAGAGAAATATTGAATTGGAAGTGACTTATCCTACCTTGCCTCCAAGAATTCCTACACCACCGCCAACACCACCATCATTACCACCACCAATTGCTGTAACTGAAGTTAATAATGTTGCTTCAACTGTGAAGTCAAAGAAAGTGAGTAAAAATAAAAAAACAGAAAAGAAGAAAAAAAAGAAAAAAAAGAAGAAAATAAAGAAAATGAAGAAGAAAAAATAGATGTAAAAGAAAATCAATAATACCATGCACCACCTTGAAGTTACAATTCATATTCATTCAGTCTGTATAGTATTTAACAAAATTACAAGATACTTCCACTTCTTCTCCACGTGGTCCGGCTAAAGATGACCATTCAAGAATGAAAATTGTTTCGTTACGGCCTCTTCTCAATGAAATCCATTTGGTATTTTCTCTTTACTATGCTCCGCCTTGTATTGCCTCTATAACTTGTATGAATGAAATGAGAATGTTAATGGATACAGCTTTACCTCCTTGTGTGAATGATCCAGCCGAAAAGCTATTCATGCGCGAGGGCTACTGCAGTTTTCGGTATGGATACGGGAGTCTCTGGAGACTCTTCCTAAAAGTCATCATAGTAATGATTATTCACGTCGTTGACGTATTTATATTTTCAATGTCAATTGTTAAAAAATTTTTTCTCCGAAGGCTTTATTGAACCCTTCAAGTCTTTGGACATATTCCAATATGCCTCTCACAAAGCTTTCATCATGACATTCTTCAACTTATAGATTTTTGTCTTGTTGAAAATTATGTACTGCATGTGCATAATATTTTTTGTTCAAAAGTTATTTTTTTATCATCAAAGAAATGAATGATGCGTGAAACGAAACAAATATTCGAGTTTTAGGATGAAAGGATATCAACAATGAGGCTGAGAGTTAGAAAAAATTGTCATTATTCTGAAGAAAGGAAAAAGGAAAAAAATTCCATATTCATTCATATTAATACTCATATTATGAGGATAATGTTGAATGGCGTGGGAGTTCATGAAGAGATCTTGGTGTGAGGTCAGACGCACACGTATTATATACAATAGGATTTAGTCTATAAATTAGAAGGCAGACACGCTTCCGATATGCGATAAATACCGTGACACACTGCGTATGATCGAACAGTGGGACGGCGATTCATAAGACTTACAATTTTTTTCATTTTTCTCTTTTTCTCTATTTTCTCTCTGGGAGAAGTCTCTGCGGTTGAATGCAGAATGGGAATGACAAGTGACCGCGATATGTCGTAAAAAAGTCCATAATAACTGGAGGATGCCCTAAGAATAAAAAAGAAGGACCCTCAAGAATATCAGAAGTCACCCCCTGACTTTTGTATTGTCAATTTTTTTCTCTGTCAACCATTGTCTGATTCGAAATTTTTCCTTTTTCATGAATCTGTGCATTTATATACGAAATACATATTCGAAGTATTATCCAAGTGATTCCGATATTTGCGCCATGTAGATGCGTCAAATTGATTTTCCTCTATCCATTGTCATTGAATTAAATATGAAAATGAAGCCATTATAGCAACTTTTATTGGTGCACTTCATGAATCCGATCATCAGCTACGCATTGCCTTGACTTGCCGTATCAATTCAGGTGGAGTATCATTTTCAATCTCCCTGATTTGTGAGATAACAAATATGTAACATTATATTCAGACATCTTCCTATACTTACAAAATAAAATGTCTTGAGAAAATCTATTACCTCATCGAGTCCATAACCTTTTTATTTCAAACGAACACAAATGCAATCTACTCTCTATTTTGAAAGCGAATGAATTATTAAACTCAAACATTTCAATCACAAAGTCAGTGAATTGAAAGTGTAGAAAAATAAATCAGTGACGAAATATTCTCACCATAGGTGGTCATATGGATAAAATTGAATGGCAGGAATACGACAAATACAACAATGCCAATGCGACCGCAACTTATAAAATGTACATGTGCGCGCATTGCGTAGATTATACATCATATCATATATAACGTAACGTTGGCGCATCAAATACACACACTCAACAAAAAGACGTTTCGCCCCTCGATACGTTATGACTATTATGATTATTGTTATTCTTAGTATTATTACCAAAACTGCGGCTATTGTGATTATTAGAATTTTCATCGTCGAGTCCCTCGAAGACACCCTGTTGTGAAGGGGCAATGTATCTCTCTCCTATTATTACTGTGACCTATTGCGCTTCTGGTGTGTTTGCTCGACACTGTGACCGTTTGACGATTCGTTGTCTACCACCCGTAGTTACCTGTCGTCAAATATTCCCTGACCGATATTTCCGGAGAAGGCAAATCCACGCAAATTAGTCAAATAAAGAGGTTATGCACACAAACAAGGTAGAATAAACCATGAAATGTGTGTATGCATCTCTGAAAATAAATAGAAGGTCAACTGTTATTAAAGCCAAGTTCACATTGATTAAATTCCAGTTGAGTCCAATTATATAATTATGTGAATTTCTGGAAACAAAAAGAATTCAGTACTATCGTTTGGTGATAAATTAATTGTATTGAAAATGGTTGCTACAGTATTGATAATTACTGTCCTTAATTGCTTTTTCATGTTTAGTACAACAGTGTCAACATGTGCTTTATGGTAACCATTCTAATGTTGGATACTGTATTTTTGTTGTTGTCAATATTCTTATAATAATGTCTATATATTCTCACAATTTTCGATTACATCAAAGGTGGCAAAATAAACGTTACCGATGTCGCAATTGTGGACGAGAGCATACCAAAGATGAGGAAGTTCATGATAGCAATAAGAAAAAGAAAAAAAAGAAAAAGGAGATGAATGGTAAATCTGATGAAGAATTAGAAAATTATGTGCAATGTCCAAATCCAGATCATTGTTTTACAAATAATGAAGATTCACCTATGCCAAATCGTATGAGTTGTAACAAAGATCAGAGAAGTTCCCAGCGAGGTTCAGAAGTCAAAGGAGTGAAGCAGCAGCAGCAAGGGGATATAGTTGCGGTTACTGAGAACGGGTCTGAATCAAAGAATTGAATATGAAATTCCAATTTTTGAATGACATCAAAAATAATTATTGAACAGCGAATTTCCAAACAGGCCAACACCGCAATCGGCAGTGATTGCACCAGATATTCCCAATAATGTTCATGATAAAGAGGATGATACTGATGCGTTTAAAAATGTTGTACCTGACAATTCAAACATGCAGGACACAAAACAGCAACACACTGCGGGCAAAAATAAAGTTTCTGCACCTGCTGAAGAAATTACTGCACAATCAGTTCAACGAACTTCAACAGAACAATCATCTGACTTAGATGCGAAAACAACTGCAAAATCATCAAGATACCCGAAAATCACACAATGCACTAATAATTATAAAAATTCGTCCCGGTCTCGGGATTCAGGCCGGTATAAAGCTTCTAATATGAAAAATGGCATAAAATGAAATTTTGAAGAATCCTCTGTTTACGAAGAGTACAATTATTTCTACATGGAGATACTATTGTAAAAAATGAATTGTTGAAGCCTACTTTCTTTTCTCGATGAAAAGTGTCGCAAGTATACGTGTGTGTATATAAAGAGTCGATTGCGGTCTTTCGAAATATTGCTGTTCTGTGTTCAACGACGTCGAATGTTTGCTGACTAGGAAATTCGATATCACCCACTTTGCTGTGACGAAATTGTATAAACATTCATTGGATGTATTTCATCGTTTGTTGATTCAAATCATTCTGCTTTCCTTTGGATATCGAGGAAATGTTACGTGGTGACATGGCACACGTTCAAACTCATTGTTGAACATTCGAGGCGCCGAGCATTGTGTATTTATATAAAGTACTATGCTCATTAGATGTACGATCATGAGAAGACTTTCAGCTCATCACCGGAACGTCACATAGCTATTAAATTGTACGTGTCATGGCAAACGTGACAAGTCAACCGTGTATTTTAATTTTCGTCCCACTTTGTTGTCAATGCAAGGAGTATGAGGAGAATGCTCATTGTGTTTGTCATTGAATTGCCTCAAAAAGTCTTGAATCGATATAAATTCGTTCAATATTCTCTAGTCCGGAAATCAGAAAGATAATCCATATTTCGTCTTGCAATATTTATATTCATAAACATTGTAAAAAGAAGTGTCAACTAGATCTCTAGTTCGAGTTGTGATTCGTTGGAATATTTAATTATTCCTATCGGTTATTAGTAAATGGAAGCATCACAGAAATTCTAGATTGAATATACGCAACACTCTGGATTCTCATGTCAAAGTATTGCACGTGTGACTTGTCCGAATAGTGGGGAATGCCGCATCGATTTCAAATCGTGGAAGACGCCTATAGCAATTCACTAACAGACAGAAAATTGCCGTCGTTCAAGAAACAACGGAGCTTTCTCCTGTCGGAGATTTTATCTTTCATCTTGCAATCATCGATAAATCAAGTTTGAAACTTAGTTCCTGTATTTCTATCGTCTTCGTATCTCAACACTCCATAATTCATCGAGACAATTCATCCATTTATACATCAAGGTATGACGATCTTTCCAAGTTGTTATTTAATCTGTTGATTCATTACGATTTGACAAATTCAACGGTAGCTCCTCACGATGGATTCTGTAATTGTTATTTCAAATATTATATGGATAATAAATTGAGTCGAAGAAGAAATGACAGGGCGATAAAATTTTACGCGCTGAATAGCGATCATGTTACTTGAGTTTGAACTCATTTACATTGATAAAAAACTATACTAAATTATGCAAATGCACACCATTGAATGCAATGAAAATGCGTTTCAAAGTATTCTCATTTTCCGATACGACCACGGATATGAAACGCTATTATTTATCTCACAATTTGAATATTAATTATCAATGATATGGCTATTACTTTTTACACGGCTTATTTACATGGTAAACAATCATATATAATGACTTTTCACAATAGAAAAAAAAAGCAGAATGAGCTGTGGTATCTGAACTTTGCACATCACAAATTGATTTTTATTCTCTCATTTGCGTTGATAATTAATTGCGCAATGCATAATTTATTCCAGTTAATATAATGACACTCCTACCACCAACAGTGGAACAGCAAAGACGCATTGCTAAAGAAATTTCCTTGAATCGGGAAATGCGGAAGGAGGATATTCAAACCATTCGCGAGTGGATTGCAAAACAACCCCATCTTCCAAATCACATGGGTAACAGTAGCATAACACATTATTGGAAGAATCCTTACGTCAATTCCGAATTGGTACATTGATTATCTCATGTACCATGGAAACGGCGAGGCATATTACACGAATAATCTGATTTATAAGAATATTGTTTCAGATGATTCAAGACTGGAGCATTTTTTATTTGGCTGCAAAAATAGTATGGAACGATGTAAAATGATTTTGGAGAGATATTTTACTGCTAGAACAGTATTACCAGAATTTTTCGCGATACGTGATTCACTTGCCCCAGAAATTCAAGACTGTTGCAATGCCATGTGAGTCCATTTAGTCCATTTCCGCCGGATATTCGTCCTTCTTTGTTCTGCAAATACAAATTCACTCCCAAGTCAATAGTGTTTTACCGTAACCATACATTTGTCACTACATTTAGCAGTAAAGTCGTTTTCGAAGAAAAGGAATGAAGTACCCACGACATTTTCCAATTTGCAGTTCTGTCTGTTTACTTTTTATTATCATTGCATATTTCTTGTATCATTGCAAAATGAAGTTGACTTTACTCCTGATTGCTTTGTCCATAATTATTTATTGCTTCATTGCAGTGATTACTTTGTGCTGCCGTCATTGACGGATGAAGGTCATCGGGTGACGGTGCTTCGTTTGAAAAACAAAGATATTGATAGGTTCTCAATTCAAACTCTTACACGGCGTATACTAATGGTCATGGATACAAGACTCTTGGAAGAGTCATGTTTGTCTAATATCATGATTTTGGACCTTGAGGTAATGAGCATTGATATGATTGTTAATTATTAATCACTGTATGGATAATACTGCAGAATAGGATTAAATATTAACATTTATATTTTATTGGATTTTTCATCATACTATTTTTCCATTGTTACATCTCATTCACTTCCATCAGGGATGGAGCGCCGCACATTTTGCAAAACTTAGTCCAACTCAAGCCATTGTGAGAAAAGCAATGCTCGCTGCACAGGATAGCATGCCCTTACGATTACACAGGGTTCACTATCTCAATGCCCCCGCATTCATAAACAACATTCTAACTATTTTTTATCCTTTGTTAAAACCAAAACTTACTCAGAAGGTTAGCAAGTTTATTTCACCCAATTGTTTAACATTGTGACCATACTCCTGCGACAATGTAAATATTGTTCTATGCAGTTTCGAATACACAAAGGCGGCGCTGAAGAACTGGGGCCATATATGGACAAAAACATCTTGCCAAACGAGTGGGGTGGAAGTGCTGGAACATTTCAAGAATTAAATGGTGTAGTAAAACTCAATTTTAATTGTTTCTCATATCGCTAAGCAGAAAATTATAATAAGTGAACTAAATATTCATTGTTACTCAGACGCCTGGCGAAAGAAAATTGAGAAAAATCGTGATTGGTTCCTACGTGAAGAAAAACTTAGCAAAACTGATGAGAGCGTTCGTCTACCAACTTCTTCATCGTCACTTGCAACTGATCTTGGAGGTATTCAAGGCTCGTTCCGTCAACTAAATATTGACTAGAGGTGATGATGAGAAAAGACCAAGTAAGAGAAAATATGGATGAATCATGGGCTTTATGCATGAATTGTTGTGTTCAACTTATAGATGAAGCTAGATCTCAGGAATACAGAGTGTATCATCGATTCTGGAGCGCGCGTTGAATAAGTAGTGTGGTGGTACCATCTATAGGATGACAATGAAAGTTTACTGCGAGCAATAATCTTATAGATCCAATTTCTTCCAATATTAAATTTGATTTCCCCAATTGTTTTCGATTCTGTGAAATGCGATATAATGAAAATAATTTATTGATTGAGAAAACACCATAAATCGCATATGTTGTAAAATCGGGAATATTTCCACAACAACCATGAAGCAACTGATTCATTGTTCACATGGTGAAATTTTCATCTTTTTCGTATGCTTCAATTTTGTTTAAACATCTGCATTCGTTATTGCCAGATAAGATTTTGAGTAGCACAGCGTTCAATTTTCAAGTTCAAATAATCTTAAGAATATAATGATTCATTAGGATATACTAGAATAATCATTCTGTTAATCATAAGTTAATTAAAATCGTAAGTACACAATTTACTTAAATGAGAGTTGGAGCAAAAAGAAAAATGAGAGACAATTCATTTTGCTGTGCCATCAACCCCAACGCATCGACATAGGGTATGTCCATTCGCTACTCTACCTCTCTGTAAATTTTTCTCCTGCTGGATTGATTTTCTGCGAACCTACGTCATGAGGGTAGTTTGACATGCGCGTAAGCTCTGCATTGGGAACATGCAAAAGGTAATGTGCTCAACAATTCACCCTCTTTCACCCCGATCAAACAACCAAGTGTCTTCTCGTCTTAGTCTTCCTGTCTGAACCATTACTGCTCCTCTACTCAACTCATCTTCTGCTTCGGGCGCAATATATAAATAAAAAGATCAGTTTCCGCTTCATGCCACCCTCAAAATGGTATTTTCTTCTCGTCATTCGGTTCCATCAACGGCAATATGTGGAAATGTATTGTTATGTCACGTCAAATTTTGAACCGAGACAAATCCCATTGAATCCTGCTATCAAATAAAATAGTCAACGGGAGTTGGGTGAGATAAGAAAGGAGGGGGAGAGAACACAACTCTGGGTGGCGGTGGGGCACACGACGGCTGCCGTTGGTTGGGTGTTGGATCGGCCGTCGCGGGGTCACAGTAGGTTCATTCAGTGTCGTGCTTACCGGGAACGTTGAGACCTCGGAAAAAGGGACGAGTCGATCTGTGGCCAAAGTGTGAGTAACGGCCATTCACAAAACGTGGAATTAACCCATCAATAATTTGTCCCAATTTATTTTCGAATTGCCCTCGCAATTATTACATTCAAAACATATAAAAAAAGGAAAGGATTGCAAAAATCACGAAAACTTATCTGTACTTCTTTTTATCTTCAATCCCAAATTATTTACATTCTCTTAAAGTCCACATTACGTACACTTATTTCCAAATCAAACATGCGAGTTTGGAATGACACTTGACATCGTTGCTAAATTGTTACATTGTGATTGTTAACGGCTCCATTGTGCTATCTGTTCAGTACATAATAGTTGAAAAAGTGTTCAACAGCATCATGGAAACATCTAGAAGTTAGGGCGAGGTTGGTATACATGTGCAATTTCCATTCCATGATGAGCTTTATGCGTATAGCAAAATAAATAATTCTATCATTGCGTGCTAACAACAACCAATGCCATCGCGGCCGCGTGGTTACGATTATTCAGTTACATAATCAGTCATCAGTTGCGATGCACTTGCGTAGCTAGGTGTATCAGTGCCCCAGAGGGAGGAAGCGGGAGTGAGCGAATGAAGAGCAGAGATATACAGAATGCTATCCTCCACCTGTTTCGATTCGGATCATGTTATTCTAAGAGCTCCAACGACACTCATAAGTTGAATTAAGAAATCACTGACTGTACAATGTAAAAATATGTAACCATGACAGAGGTCCTAAATAAAATTTCACCCCTTCTTTCGGGTGACACCCTATTTGAGACGGTAATCGTGACATTCGAATATGGAGAAACAGCGTTTAATGAGATGTTTTGTACTTCAAGTCTGTTTTATAAAAGCAAACACTGATCCTAATCTGGCAGCAAAATTCACGCACAGACAATCATTAATAAGTTCAAAGTTATACCAGCAAATAATTCAATTCTTCTGCATAATCTGCGTTGGCAATGAACTAAACTTCTTGAACACATACTTACAATTGACAATTGTCAACCAGAGTTATATGTGCTTACACTATACCCACCGGTTACTGTCGCTCATTTTCAAGCCGATAGAACACAATATTTTACAACAGCTTTAACTCACTTATTTCACTTCTTTTCTTCCGTCACCTGATAAATGAATAATGCAATATTCTCACATTTTTGCGAATCGTAAAATTAATTAGCAAAATCTTCAGCCAAATAACATAGAGAACAATCTGAATGATAAGACCAATGAAAGTGATTGCACCCAAATATTGTTTATCGATATCGTTGACCCCTTGATGTGTTCTGCAATGCGTCAGAGAGATGAGCGTCGCCAGGAACTCACCGTCGGATCGCGTTTTCACCTGGCTTGCGCAAAAAAAAATAAAAGAACGAGTAAAATAATAAAATTTACGACATGACTTTACATATCGATTGTAGAAGGAAAAATCGTTACAGTTTACATGACGACGGCTCAACATTTTCGCAGTGGCATGAGTCTTAGTAATCTTAAATGAATCTATATTCGACGAAAAATGCTGCAAGTGGTCATTGAACGTAGACACAACGTAAGGAGAGAGTGCCAAATGCTCATTGTGGGGAGTAAACATACATATCAATGCATACGTATGAGATTATAAATGGTGTGGGTCGGTCGGTATACAATCATGGGATGATTGATGTACAAGGATATTTATAGTCACTCCACCGGATGTTATCATTAGATTCTGTATTACCAGGTTGAAATAACAAAATAAATGCCTAATTGTTCATTGCAGATCTTTTTGTCACAATAGATTCAATCAATTGCACATTGTGAGTGTCCCTGAACTTGTAAAATGGCTACAGTAATCACTTAATCACATCTTAATATATGTACAAAAATAATTGTCATTGTCACGCACATAGGGAGCATAATGTGTACTTGTTCCACATTGCACATTGATCACCATTCAAGTTATAACGGCGTCAATGATTTTCAACTTTTAATTTCACGAATTGTTTGATAGCAATCTGAAACTATAAAATGAAAACACATAAAGCATTTCAGAGAATGGAAAATGGATTATTATCAACTATACCAAGCGGGATTGTGTTTATTGATCCATTAAGAAGCAAAAATAAATAGGAGGATGGACATGTTAATGAAGAGATGCAAATTCATTGATAAGTCGTCATGCATGCATATTATTTTACCATTATGAAAATATTTTATATCATGTCACTGTCGAATCGATCTGAGCTGTTCCATTGTTGCCTTGTCGATTGAATCGAGTGGGAGTGTCGTCTAGTTTCTGTTCCTTCATTACATATCATTGTAATAGTTGAATTCGTATACAACTTAGATTTTTGATTATCGGTAACACTGGAAAATTGCAAGAATTTGTAGTTACTAAATTCCAATTCTAAATTTAGAGAAACGATGGTATATGTACTGGGGTCAAATCAATAGTCATACTGGATTATATAGTTATAACCCTAAATCCAATAGCATCAAATTGAAGAACAAAAATATCATGATGGTTCAAGGTTAATGCTTTTG
This sequence comes from Meteorus cinctellus, assembly GCA_030523045.1. NCBI lineage: Eukaryota > Metazoa > Arthropoda > Insecta > Hymenoptera > Braconidae > Meteorus > Meteorus cinctellus. Next base: position 216,918 of record JAPYZF010000090.1, on the reverse strand, counting down.
GCATTGACATTGTTCACAGATCGAATGTCCTCGTGTACCCTGAAACAAGGAGAAGAAGAAGCCGAAGAAGAGATAGAAAAAGAGAGGAAAATAATCGAGAAAAGGCGAAGAGTGTTGAAGGTGTATTCGCTCAGGCTGGATCGTACGCGGGAATATTGGATGATAAGGGGTGATTGTCGGTGATGGACAATGAGCAACCGCACCAGGAGCTGGTCAAATGCGTGGTTGTTGGGGATACCGCAGTCGGCAAGACCAGGCTGATATGTGCGAGAGCTTGTAACAAACATGTATCGCTATCTCAATTGCTCACCACCCATGTCCCTACAGTCTGGGCCATTGACCAATATCGAATTTATAAGGACGTAAGCCCCCAATATATGTTTATTGAATGAATGTATATGTTGTCACCCTACCACTTTTATTAATGTGACTTCCTGCATGAATTGGTCTTACTATTTATTCATGATCGCCCAACACATTGTGCTCCACCCAATTTATTCAACTTTCACCTATTCAGGTTCTTGAACGCTCGTGGGAGGTCGTTGACAATGTAAATGTTTCTCTTCGTTTGTGGGACACTTTTGGTGACCATGAGAAAGATCGAAGATTTGCATATGGGAGGTAGATGAATTCATTAATTCTTTTGCTTATGTTTGATATTCTGAAATATTGATGGGATATCTTTCTCATCCATCTTGCTTCTTACATTTTGTTCCATTCTTAGATCCGATGTTGTGCTCCTTTGTTTTTCAATAACGAATCCCGTGTCCTTGCGCAATTGCAAGGCTATGTGGTATCCAGAGATACGACGATTTTGTCCACAAACGCCGGTTCTGCTGGTTGGTTGCAAAAACGATTTGAGGTATATGTACCGTGACGAGACATATCTCAGTTATTTTCGGGATCGCAGTCCTTTTGTCAGGCAAGTATAATTTATAATGTCGAAATGTACATTCGGGGAAGGTTGTGCCGAAGGTTACACTGACATTAAACGTAGACATATAAACTTTAAAAACTAATATATTTGAACTTCAAAAGAATATCTGTAGTTTATTCATTCAGTTATAATCATAATTATCAGCTCTTGATATGTATGAATATGTGAATATGCATATGGTTTTCAGGGCAACGAGAAAGAGTGATTTGGTAATGCCTGATCAGGCACGGGATGTTGCACGCGAATTGGGAGTGCATTATTATGAGGCGAGTGTATTTACTTACTATGGCGTCAATGAAGTCTTCGAGAACTCCATACGCGCTGCTCTTATTGCACGTCGACAGCAGCGATTTTGGATGACAAATTTGAAACGAGTTCAACGTCCACTTCTTCAATCACCTTTCTGTCCACCCAAACCTATACCACCAGAAGTGCATCTCACGCCAAGCACTTATGAGGAAAATATGAAAACACTCTGGATGCGCGCAGTCCATACAGATGTAACGCTCATCACTGGAAGTTGTTCGTTCTCATCTCATCGATGTCTTCTAGCTGCAGCTTCACCGGCTTTTCATCGACTCTTCTCAATGGAACTAGTACACGAGCTCACACCACGAAGTTCCAGCGAATCTAGCATGGTTTACTCTCATTTTCATTCAATACAAAACTCATATTACCTGTTGAGTTTCTCCACTTTTTCATTGGTGAATGATTGTGATTGTTCTTCTCTAAATTATTTATATTAGGTCAGTACATTTGGTGAAGCGACAGTTGGTGATTTTAATGACGACACCGAGTGTCTTATTCGAATCGATCAAGTAAAACCGTCAAAGTAAGTTATGAAATTAAACTATAGTTGACCCAAATAAATTGAAGAAATGGAAAAATGAATTTGTGACTAAACATGAATTTATAGAGTTTGGGAGCAGTTAAAACGACGCTCGAGTTTTCAAGTACTGCCAACGATGGATCAGAGGAAAACAACAGGGGCAATGAGAGAATTGAATCATCCAGCCTTCCAAAACATCCGCATTACATTGGTAATTGTTTCAAGCTTGATTTTCAATTGATAATATGTTTTCAAAAGAACGATGATGATCATCAGTTAAATTGACTCTTTCTGAGTATGAATAGAGTGGTAATCTACTCATGACTCGTATACCGTCGCGTGCGCGCATTCCACGTATTTAATCATCAAATAGCAGAACACACGCACACGTAAATGGCGCACTTACTCATAAATGAACTTCAAAGCACAGCATAGAAGCTTTAAGTGATAAATACTGAACAGTGTATATGATATCATCACATTGACCTCCCATTTGATCATGTTTTTATCGTCATCTCCCTGTTCCATTTCAATATTACTACTTTTTATACATCAACAATTTATATTATATTAATCAGTTCAATTGAATCATCATCATTATAGACGGAGAACGCAAATGGTGTTCAACAACCCATGGTCGTTGTTACACTTTCAAAATTGATTACGCCACAGGCAATGCAACAGTGTCTTCAATTTATCTACACCGGGAGTCTCGACAAACGCTATCACGATTTGCAAGTATGTCTTTCAATTGATTTATTAATTAGAGAATAAAATAAATTATTTTATTCTTCACTTATACAGCTTTCCCTAAAAGAATTATATAAAATGTAATGTCGATTTACAGTTCTATGTGTTTATTTTGGAATTTTTTGAATCGGTGATGAGGGAGAAAGTGATTGGTTTTGTTAAATTCCGCTAACGCTGTTCTGTTCTTTCAGACAGCTCCTATTGGGTTGCTACTGGTTAGTACTACAAATATTTGTGTTTGAATCAGTCAAGGTGGTACGTAAACAATACCGTGTCAGATCAGAACTGTCACCTCCCTCCGGAAGACTCGTCTCTACGTCATCGCAATCACACGCATGCACTTAACACCCCCACCTATATCCTAATTCGCTAGGGGGAAAAAAAACCAAATAGAAATACGCCGTCATTGTCTTATGTAGGGAATGAATGACTATCACTCAAATTTTTCAGGTCGTTTCTCATCTCTATGGGAATTGCAGATTCATTCATTATCATGATATATTACCATATAGGGGCCTAGAATTGGATATTGCTTTCTATTTTCCGGTGTTATATCAGTCGAATAAATGAAGTACTTTTTTGTTCTAATAGGAAATCCGACAAGCAGCAGAATTTTTGGAATTACCACAACTTCTTATGGTTCTTGGCAGCATCCAAGCCAGGTCACAATTCATGAACAGTGATCTTAATAATCAATACAAGCATGTCGTGAGACAGCGATTGGAAGACATTTGCCTAGAACAAGGTTAACCATTAATATATCTGTATATATAATTCAATCAAGTTAATCTCTTTTCGCTCTTAATCTACAGGTTTATTCGCCGATGTTATGTTCGAGCTGGATGATGGAAGTATGCCAGCACATAGAGCGATTCTTACCGCAAGATGTGACATGATGAAAGCCATGTTTTCTGGAGATTTTCGTGAAAGCAGCGCCAAAGTTGTATGTAAAATCTGCATATAGAGTAACCCAAATGATTCAAGAAAAGCACTCAATCAATTCTTGTTATTTTGCAGATTGTTTTTCCTGGTGTCCGAGAATACACGTTTCACAAGTTGTTGTGTTATCTCTATACTGATGAAGTACCAGCAATATCGTCGGCGCGCTGTTTGAATTTATTGGAATTAGCAAATAGGCTCTGTCTCCCGCGTCTTGTTAATTTGGTAGAGAGTCGAGTTATCGAGGATTTAGAGAGATTGTCACAAAATGATGGGAATGAAGGGGTGGAAAATTGTTTAAGACTTTTGGAACCGTGCAAACTTCATAATGCAGATCAATTAGCTGATTGGTGTATGAATCATCTTTGTGTTAATTACAATAAATTGTGTAAAATGTCGCCGAGAAGTGTGAGACTGTTGCATCCTGAGAATCAGGAATATCTGAATGAACATCGCTGGCCACCTGTTTGGTGAGTGAAACTATTTCTACAAATTACAATAATTACAATTTCCAACTATTTGTACATTGTTCTCAGGTATTTGAAAGACTATGACTATTACCAGAAGTGTTTCGCTGAACAGGATAAAGAAAATAAACCGACACTAAAACGCAACCGTAATCAATCGGGTTGTTTGTGCTTTTCGGGCACGACCAAAGCACGCCGGGAGGAAACTGGAACAAGATCAACGAGCGAGACACCAGCGGATCGACCGCTCTTCGATGCTTCTACGGAATCGGGTGAGGTCGTATGACAAGAGGCCAGCGGCGTGAGCCGCTCAATCAGATTTACTCTGATATTACCTATGCTCATGATATTCATCTGTACTATTTTTACCATTTTGATACTGCTACAGATTTATACTTAAGAGCTATAAATTATAAGGTCAATCGGGAATGAAAATCGAGCAGAAGGAAGAGGAAGAGTGATCGTCTCAAAAACGTGAAATATATAAATTGGCGAGGTTGAATGTTAAACGTAAGGATGAATAATGAGAATTATCAGGTATTCACGGTCATTTCTATCAAAACGACAATTGCTGAGTGCATAATCTTGGAATAAATGTTTACACTATTTTAAGGAATTAACTTTCAAAGTAAGCCCTTGTACTAGTAAAAAAATGAACACTGGGAATTGTTCACATATAACTTTGATGTTATAATATGATGAGAACGCTCCTCCATTTATCACCTTATATTGTCCATATATCTAAGTGTATAAGGAACAAGTTCGAAAATATACTTGTTGAAAACAGTGCCGAAAAATTGATCCAACTTTTCGTTTTCACGGCAATTGCTCGTATTCATGCCTGACGATTCTCATCACTTCAATTTATTCTTTTCACCCCCTTAAAACAGATGATGCACACACGCGTATTACTCATTTATCTCATCTTACTATGCATTTTTTTGCATTGTCTTTGTTACCGAACACAATATATACATATACATGTAAAAGGTACAAAGAAGAAAACGATATAATGATGAGCTGAATATAGTACACGGCACAATTGACGTGAAAGAAAGCCGAGGAGAGTCATGTATTTAATGTGATAGAGTCCGAATCGTTTCGTTTAGATATGTGCAAATGATCTAGTCAAATTTTGAGAATTTTGAATGACGAGTATTTTCTGGACAACGGGAATGAATAATTTTCTTCACTTTTTCTTTATAATTATACTGATAATGATAGAATCTATGCCATCAAATTGTCAGTATTAATCCGTATATAAAATCAGTCTGATGTCGTCATGGTGAAAAAAAAAAAAGGAAAATGAAAGCAGTAATTAATGATTAGGAATTGCTGTGAATCCCTCAACTCTCCCATTCATTGGGTAAGCTCGAAGTGATAAGATATTATTTGAGACTGGAATAGAGTATAAATCGATGCAACCCAATAAGTATAATAAAACAATTAATACAACAGTATAATATAAGCTTCATGCGAAAATTCCATACATCAATTTTATCGAAAAATATTAGCTCTTATTATATTTTTTCATATGTATTATCTACTACTACTACTACTACTATAACTACTACTACCACCACTATTGTTACTACTACTATTGCTTTCTCCGCAGATTATAATGGTATATTTCCTAACCTCTATAAATTAATTCGTATATTTTTTTTAACAACAGACTTCATTGTCATTTATATTCGTGTAATGAAAAACTATGTAGTGACAAAATAATTTCTCATTCTTCCACATTGTGCACATAAAAATACTCCGTTTTATAAAATCATGTGTCGAGTCTCATTTGGTGCTAGCGAAAGGAATGAAAACAAACAATAAGCATATCATTATGAAGGAAAATGCGAAGTTTCATAGAAAGCAGATTAATGATCGATGACGCAAAAACAAAAATTCACAAGCAAAATTGATATTGCTGAACATAATCGTGTACATAAATTACATCTCACTATACTTTCTTCCCTGCTTTTTCGTGAGGATGAACATGAGACGGCTGATCAAACACTTTAGTGGATTCAGGATGTAGTATTTAATGAAGGCAAAAAGAAGCGAAAGTTGCTTGATTAGAAAGAAATTATAACAATGACATGAGATTGCAATTGAATTCCCGAGTTGCTGACAGTATTTAGGTTTCATAGAATTTAAACGTGAATTCAAGGCGAAGTTACTATTTGTGTTTGATGGACCAAGCAACGCATCATTCACCATGGATTGTGAATTTAACGGCGCATGAACCGTACTAATACTCAATCATATACATCTCAATATAACTAAAATTATGCTGATGAAGTAAATCTTCCATACAATGGAACTTGTGAAAATTCGTGCAATCATTCATATGGTAGTCATGTCATGTCATTTTATTGACTTGCAATGTTACAAATACCCACAGTAGAACATTGTAAACATTACATGCTAATTGATGGAACGAATTATGAACGAAAATTCAATTACAATTAATATCTTTACAGCTTACGTCAATTTCTCATGTCAATGTGGGTGTGTAAAAATATTCAATTAAGCGTCCATTTTTTACTGGAAATATATGAAGCATTCTCAATGCATTAGCGATGAATACCAACCCACTGTCATTAACTCAGATGAATGTTATGCTTTGAGTTGTCTTGTCTTTATAAAATACCGAAACGAAGGAAAAGTTATCCATCATTCAACTGAATCATATCTCCAAATAATTCTACTGTATTTTGGAAAGTGAAACAAACGAGAAGCAAAAATATACGCCTGGTTGTGAACAAATGAAAATATCGTAATTGAGTTATTGATGAATATGTGTATAGTGAATTTAGAAACACGAAGAAAGCAATAATTGAGGCAACAGATACTAAAACTTGTTGCGATTTGAATGTAATTACGTGTTGCATACATTTAGTTCCAATAGTTCTGTATGAATCCTCTCATAAACAAGTAGAGTGAGATATTTCACCAAGTTAGATAATAATTCAAGTTATTCTTTGATTATTATTCACGACAATCAACAACCTTGGAGAATATAATCCACCAGTATTTTCTTTCCTACGTATAATAGATGTACTGAACGTCACTCGTTGGCGTACCATCTACTCGATGCAGTGTTGCAAAAAAAAAAAGTAGGAAAATGTTCATTATCTTCTAATGATCTTTGAGAAACCAATAATATCATCTTGAATCACTGAAGTTGATAACTGTCTTATCGCGAGCATTATCAAAAAATAAAAGAAGAGCAATCAACTTGGAATTACACAAACCTCCTGCTCTTTTCCTCTTATGAAGTTTGGTTTGATGTTTATGAATATCGCTCAATCCTGAGCATACTGCGACCGAATATATGATATGAAACGTAAATTCAATAATTCAGCTAATCATTCTAATATTGATTAAAAAGAACAAAAACACCGCTGATTATTAATTAAGTATGGTAACATCCAAAATCAACTGATTCGTGGCAAAATATGTTATTTGGATCTTAGTATAGAGAATTTCTTAATGAAACATGTAAATTATACACGTTTTTGGCTATAAAAAAAACCTTGTACATTTCATTTGAACGTAATTCGATTCAATCCTGGCAATCCATCCAATGAATAAAATATATCCACAGTAATGACATAAAAAAAAATACTTTATTCATATGAGAGAAAGTATATGATGACTTACGTTAACTTAGAATTTATAGTGGAGAAACAAGATTCTGCATTGCTTCCTTAATTTCGTCATATAAATCTTTATAGTCAGCATGATCTTTAATAAGTACCATAAGACTTCCTCTTTTCACACCCATTGCAGAACCAATGTCTTGCCTGGATGGCACAAAGCAATATGGAATTTCTTTATCCTCACATACGACTGGTAAATGACACATTATTTCAACTGGAAATACATCCCCAGCGAAGATAACTATCCTTCAAAGAGAAAAGAAAATTATGTGAATATTTTACATCCAATATCTCCTCTATCATAATTGATATTCAGTCCCCTTACCCTTTCTCTCCTTTCCTGATGTGTTTCTGTACATCTTTGAGTCCATTCCTCAGATATGTCTTTTGTTTTGAAGCTGAAATCAACAATTGTATACTACCAATACATTACATCTCCCTCATTTTGAAATGAATTAAAGAAAATCTGCTCTTTGTACCTTTTTTGATGCATTTGTATATTTTCTTGGTTAGTTTTTTCGGCGCCATTGGATGAGCAATTGGATTACAATTCCGCAACTTTTCTTCATAGCTTATTTCCTTCTCACCTTCACCAGTAACTACTTCCTCGCTTTCTACCATTTCGTACACAGTGTCAGGACAACTACAAACAATTTGTAAACGTTCAACTTATTTTATTTACAGTTGAATTTACAGCCCGGCGAATATTCAGGACAAATTTTATACACGTGGTGTAAAGACATATACGTATCACTGTACATAAATTTTTATATCTGTAGGATGTGAACAATACAGATAGATAACTCGATTGCGTGGCTCTACGTGCGCACGCGCGCGCCATCTTGTAACATTCTGATATGCGAAGCGTCAGGTTAACAGGTAATGAAAAAAAAGATTCAAGCAAACTCCTGAAACATAATTAATGTTTAAAAACACTCTCAATTCTGAAAAAATATTAAAATCCACCTGTGTCGTCTTATTTTATAGCAGACATCATTTCTTGTGCATTATGAACTTAAAGTAGCCTCGTACATTCAAAATTGAGAAGTCCATTTCATTTTCCTGATAAAAGATGGCGTCGTTGTACCATCCTCAATCTTACTCTTTGTTCTTTTCAGTGATAATACTCGGAAATTGCTTCGAATACTCGAAGGGTGGTACGCTTGCGCAAAACATGAATATTTTGGGGTACATAAAATCAACGTTTTTCACCCCATACACACGAAGCGCATGACGGCATCCGACATATCTGACACTTGATGGCAATTTGATGTGACAGAGTATTAGGTATAATTTCATTTTCAAATCGTTTACCGGTGTGATATCTCAACGATAGTGTTATATTTTGTACAGTGCCGGCGACATATTTGCACGAGCTAGCATGATTAAGAAGATTCATTCGGCGAGATGTGTCGCGCGACAATTCATGTTGAAAAAAACATTGGACTGTAAGAAATTGTGATACTGAAACGGATGGTGCGGCAGCTGCGACTTGAAGATGATCCTTTTGAAGTAACGCAGTCGTATTTAGATACTGCCGCAATAAATTCAAGGACAATTAGTAGAAAGTAATAGTATAGAAACGCGAGAGGTAAAGGTGAAGAAGAACAAGACGGAGATAAACGGTGGACCAATGAATTCATAATGGGAGTAACTGCCCGGGGAGTATTAGTGGCATCTGTGGCATTTGCCGCGTTTGCTGTTTATAGTAATAGTCTGGGTTGTGGTTTTGTATTCGATGACATTTCGGCGATCAAGGACAATCGAGACCTCAGACCCCATACGCCCCTCAAGAATGTATTCTACAATGATTTCTGGGGAACACCAATGCACAAGGTGATTATCTTAATTGAAATATTTTGATAATTAATGGTATCGATAACCAAGAACACATCTCAATGGATGTGCCATGGACACCCCGCGCCTCATCTGGCGTCACCTCCACTGTGTATTGATCCACAGACCTCGCTCTCGCTTTTTCACTCTCACCCTCTTTCGCCTTGTTACCTCGCTCTCCCTCTTCTCCTCTTTATGGTACTCCGGCTCTTTCATTTTGATCCAATCCGATCCACTCTATCCAATTTCATCCCATACTCTCCACCTCCCCGTGATTGCCTCATGCTGTTCAGTTTCATCTCTTCAATATATCTCTATTCTTATTCACGTACGTTTTGTTTCTTTGTATTGGCGTTTGTTAGTTTCTCCTCTTGTTTAAAATTCAATTGTTCCATCATTTTATCATTGATACTGAATGATTGCATTCATTTTTGCAGGAACAATCTCACAAATCTTATAGGCCCATTTGTGTACTCACATTTCGATGGAATTACCTGATTCATCAACTAGATCCTATGGGGTATCATTTACTCAATGTCATCCTCCATATCGGCGTATGCATCCTTTATTTTAGGTAAATGATTTGTATTTTCCATCTGTCTACAATAATTCAATGATTACTCATAATGATTGAATTATTTACAGAACTTGTGTGATGTTTTTATCGGATGTAGCGAGTTTTGTATCTGCACTTTTATTCGCTGTACATCCAATACATACAGAAGCAGTTACTGGTGTCGTGGGAAGAGCAGAGACATTGTCTTCCCTTTTTTATTTAGGTGCACTGATTATGTACACAAAGGCCTGTAAAAACAAAAGGACGACAGGTAAAATGAAACATTTATGAGATAGAAGAAAAAAGTAATGATGAATGTCAATGCGTCAGTTAATAAATTTTCATCTCCACAGCATGGCGCCCTTTAATAATGTCCATGACCTGCGTTTTTATCGCAATGCTATGTAAAGAGCAAGGAATTACTGCAACTGCTGTTTGCGTCCTATATGAAATCTTTGTAGTGCAGAAGGTAAAGGCTCTGGATATATTTTTAGCAATTAAATCTGCGTTTGGTGGTTACAAAATAAATCCGACATGGTCGGGCGAGGGTACAAAACGATTGGCTGCCCTTACACTCGTAACATTCAGTCTTTTAATATTGAGATTAAATGTGATGGGTTCACGGCTGCCAGTTTTCACAAGGTAGGATCAATATTTCATGATATTGTCGGAGATATTTTCTTCATTAAACTTATCACGGTTTCCAATCAATATCAATAATTTATTCCAGATTTGACAATCCAGCTTCTGTGGCGCCCACACCGACGAGGCAATTCACGTATAATTATTTAGCTGCGGTTAATTTGAGATTACTATTTCTGCCAACTGATTTGTGCTGCGATTGGACGATGGGGACGATACCATTGATTGAGAGTATTTTAGATTCACGAAATCTTGGAACGATTGCAGCTCATGGACTGATCATTGGTTTATTGATAACAGCAATTTTCACACGCAATCGCCAAATATCAGTGATAATTATTATGAGCTTGGCATTATTGATTCTACCATTTTTACCAGCGTCCAATCTATTTTTTCCTGTTGGTTTCGTCATTGCGGAAAGAATATTGTACGCACCCTCCATGGGTTTCTGCATGTTGGTTGGTCACGGCTGGAGTATTTTAGCAGAAAAAAAGTAAGTGTTTTTTCTCTTTTTGATAAAGGTACTGATTAAAACAGTATGGATCAAAATAATAATTACTATAGTTCTCATAATAAAAAAGCACAAAATCCTATTTATACTTCTAGATATTCGAAGTTATGTACAGTGATGATAATCACGTTACTGATATCACATTCTGTCAAGACATTCGTTAGAAATTATGATTGGGTAGATGAATATTCTATATTCATGTCGGGTTTGAAAGTGAACATCAACAATGCTAAATTGTTTAATAATGTCGGACATGCATTGGAGGGCCAAGGACGTTATAAAGAGGCCTTGGATTACTTCAACGAAGCAGTGAAGGTCCAGGGTGATGATATAGGAGCGCACATTAACGTTGGAAGAACATATAATCATTTAAAGATGTTCAAAGAGGCGGAAGACGCTTATTTGCGGGTAAGTGTGTGATGGTATTTTATGGAAATACAGAAAAATATATATCTTAGTGCGTTGCTTGAAATAATTCTTCATGGTCTGTGATATGATGTAGGCGAAATCGTTGCTGCCCAAAGCAAAACCAGGTGAATCATATCAAGCGAGAATCGCGCCAAATCATCTGAATGTCTTCGTAAATTTGGCAAATTTGATAGCTAAAAATGCAACAAGATTGGAAGAGGCAGATTTATTATACAGACAGGCAATCAGCATGCGTGCGGATTATACTCAAGCATATATCAATCGTGGTGATGTGCTCATTAAGATGAATCGCACAAAAGAAGCTCAAGAAGTATATGAACGTGCACTTTTTTATGACAGTAATAATCCAGACATTTATTACAATGTAAATATGTTCTCATTAGTATAATTCAAGCAGTATAAAATTTGTTGAATAAGCAAGAATGAATGAATAATATTTGTTGTTGCATCCATGCAGTTGGGTGTTGTTTTTCTGGAACAAGGAAAAGCCTCTCAAGCTTTGGCTTATCTGGATAAAGCCCTTGAATTCGATCCTGAGCATGAGCAAGCATTACTGAACTCTGCAATATTGTTGCAAGAATTAGGTCGCGAAGAATTGAGAAAAGTAGCGAGGGAGAGACTACTCAAACTTCTCAGAAAGGTAAACTTTTGGATATCACTGAGTAATCTATCACGCAAGAATATATCTCGATATATATTTACAGGACTCGAATAATGAGCGACTGCATTTCAACTTGGGTATGCTCGCGATGGATGATCACGATTCTGCTAGCGCCGAAACGTGGTTCAGAAATGCGGTAGCGTTGAAAGAAGATTTCCGATCAGCGCTATTCAATTTAGCACTTTTACTTGCGGATGAACACCGGCCTCTCGAAGCCGCGCCGTTCTTGAATCAACTTGTACGATTCCATCCAGATCACATCAAAGGCCTCATCTTATTAGGAGATATTTACATAAATAACATCAAAGACTTTGACGCAGCTGAAAATGTACATGAACAAAAGATAATTATGTGCAAGTGAATTTATAACTCTTGAATTGAGGATGGAAATTTCATTGATTGATTTGTTTATTATAGTGTTATCGGAGAATTCTTCAGCTGGACCCGTCGAATATCCAGGGCTTACACAATCTCTGTGTGGTGATGGTGGAACGTGGTCAGCTGTATTTGGCTGCGCAATGTTTAGAGAAGGCATCGATACTTGCACCCGAACAGGATTATATTCGTAAACACTTGTCAATTGTCAAATCACGATTGGCTCGTTTACCGTCCGAGCAACGTAACACTGGCGAAATATTTGATGATTCATTTTTGCGAGTGAATCATCCATCCGGGAGTTTGGACGGAGATCTGTCGACAACTGGACAATTTCTCGGCAAATCTGATGCGATGTTTCTTAATCACGGAGCAATACATCATACTCCCAACGGTGATGGATTAAATTCTAATCATAAACATTCGAATATACCACCAACAATTTCAAATCCATTGCATTCGAATGACAGACTTCCAAACATCCCAGAGCCCACCCACGTGCTCCAGGATGCTATCAATAATGAACCAAGGGACGTAGAATTAAAACGAAATCGTGGAATGAAAGTTGTTAACCCGAATTAGATATGAATGAAAACAAAGTGACATTAAAATACTAATAATGGAGGAAAGAAACGGAAAACTATAATTATGTAAAATTGGAATAAGAGAAAGGTCAAGTTACACTGATAATGATGATGATATTAAATGTTGACCCGCCGAATATTGTAAAGTTATAAAATATGTATCGAAGGTTAATCAGAGTGAGGTGGGGGTGTGGTAATAGACGTTTAGCGTTAATGGTGTGAATATAAAAATTGGATACAGAGTATTGTTTTTATATGCTGTATAAATAGAGAAAGTTTTATAAAATATATATGGAAAATATGTGTCTTTCAATAAATTGTTTTCCTTTAATTTCCCTTTCATTATTTTTTTGTCGTGACACTTTTACGTTTATACAAAACGCTAATGAAAAAAAAGACGAGTGCAAAATAACAGACAGTGTTGATGAAAAGATAATCGACACTGGCATGCAATTAATTAGAAGCTTTCAACACTTATCGATTCACTATCTGCGTATAAGTGACGTTACGTATATTCTTCAACGATAGCAGCTTGTTATTCATAATAATGACGGTAGTTGAATAGATCTCGAAAGCAAAACATTTAATAAACGCAATAAATCAATATCGCATTCAGAAAATCCTGAATCAAACGTTTTTATTCCAATATACCGATGCATTATAGAAAGTGTATATAATAGAATTATAGCTCCTATCATTCATTACAATGGTCTCATTTCATATGGACCGTCGGTTTCATTGGCTAAGATCGCTGTTCGTTGATGTCGTGACGTTCCAATATACTGAGTAATAATATTAAAGGTCTCAGGGATTAATTACTGGTGCTATTGATAATCACACATTTGCAGTAAATTTTATAATATCCATTTCTTTCGCTGTCTCTTGTTTCTTTGGAATATTTATATATACATTCAAGATTCTATATATAAATGAATGCTAAAAATACACTAATAAATTGAATAAAAAAACATACATTTTATGTGCTATATAGTGAAGTGATCGTAGGGTGAAGGACCTCTACGATTTGCATGTCCCTAATTATCATATGGAATTTGGCTAAAGGTATACATATAGTAGATGAGGGATGCAGAGGAGAGACAAAGTGTGAGATAGAACGTGAAAAAAGGTTCCTCGTGGGTTTAATTAAGTTGGCGTTTGCATGGTTGACTGGCTACCCTATCGAGTGGTTTTTGCGACATTAGCCACGCCATTAATGAACATGACATGCACCCAGGCAACATGTTTAATGATCACGTCTTAGCTGTTCAGCATAACATTGACTCTCCAACGTATTTATAAAGCAACCAGTGGCCTTTCCGCGCACCACAAGTCCTTGGAACATCCTGTGAGCAACCGCACAACTATACTATTAGAGTATCTGAATCTTCTGGAAACGGTCAGTGAAACATATATATATACGTATACATGTGTATGTTATTATTAGAAATATCAAAATAATTAACTGTCCACTATCTGAATCATCAATTAATACGCAGCAATGTCAATCACTCAACATCATTCTGATGAAAAGCAAATACAAATGAATATTGATTAATTATAATAGTCTTTGATCTTGTTTACTATTGACTTTAAATTGGAACATTCATTTCGTCTTTGAATTACTCGATACACATATGCTGAAAGATTTTATTTATTATGGCACATTAATGCTGCGCGGGGGCCGTTGATGTGTTTATCATTGAGCCGTCTAGTTTTATATATTTGTTTGTTTGTTTGATGGGGTCGCACGTTCGGGTCGTGGCTATGTATATACATTTTCTCACAAACGCTGCAATTACTTCATTGAGATGACGTAGTTCGTATGCAATTTATTAATGCGTCAATTATATTGTAGCGGCGTCTACATTTTGAAATTACATTAAATAATAAAAATAAAACCTATGATGATGATGATTGGTGCCAATGATGAGATGTATAACTGGGACGTGGCTCCATTCTTGATAATTTAAGAACAACCTCTAGAGATGTCGATTGTTTATCATTGTATTTTGCAATATTATCTTCCTGCATTATTATCACAATATATTAATTATAATTATTAATATTATTATGTCATGGGTATTTGAATAGTCGTTTATTTTTCTCTTTATTTTCTACTGAATGAGTATATATTTGATGTGGACTTTGCTTACTATTGATTGCAAGTTTCCTTGAATTTTTGAGAAATTGTAGTTGAATTCCTTTGTGAAGATCAGTTTAGGTCTGGTTTTCATTATCTAGTAGAAATTTATTCATAGTGAAATTCTATGACACATTATGGTTTCAGATACTACAGTATACCATAAGAAACTTAGACAAAACCATAAGCAAGGAATTCAATAAGAAATAGTTTCACTAACCTGAGTTCATTCAAATCATATAATTACGGTCACATTTCGCACAATATATTTGGGCAAATATCTAATTGGCTCTGGCCCTATAGCATATTACACATTTTCATCTATAATCTGAAGTGAAACATTCATTAAATTCACAATACTGCCTGGAAAACGGCAATACAAATTCACATATACTAAAAATGATAGTTTTTCCTCTCTTAAATCCAACACTAAAAATTGACATGACACATCGAAGCGCAGACACCGCAATGAGTAGAGATCATTTCTGTATTCTCTGTTTCGTATGTCTCTCATGTGTTAAGAGTGGACAAGAAGATTAACGAAAGAGGTGTGAGAGGAAGGGGGGGGGGGGGGGGATACAATTTGTGACAGAGAAAGGGAGATTTATGTAGTTGATGCACATTACGATGCACATCACGATGCACATATTAGTAACGCCAGTGGTAGTTTCACCATCAGTCGGTGGTACACAGCCTCGGCTACGCCGTCGTTTCACCAACTCTGCCTTCCATTGCCACATTTTTGTTACTTCTTTTCATTTGTCCGGTTAATCGGAAAAATTCAATTTACATTAAATAAACACCTCAATGAAAGTAGCAACAGTAATAATAAATATAATTCACGTAAAAGTAAAAGAAAAAAGGGTTTCGTTAAAACATAAATGTATCCAAAACAGTGTATAGGATTGATTGTGCCGAAAGTTCAAACGAAAAAAATTACGAGGGTGGTACGACAATTACGAAATATTTCATGATCGTATGATAAAAATAGGAATGATAATAATAATATAAATAATAATATTAATATATTTAAATAAATTCAAGAGAGTTGTAGATAAAATTTCAATTAAAAGTAAAAATGAAATTTGTTTGATCATTTCATTCAATGATAAACTTGAAGATCAAATAAAATATCTTGGATAGACATTTAAAACGCATTCCACTGCACCCAACTGTGATAACTCAGTGATAATTTTTTTCATACAATTGTTCTTTTTTTCGTGATTGGACTTGCAACATAAATATAATAAGTAAGTTGAGTTGTTTTTCCACATTGATGCAAAATTCTTTTCATAATATTTAATCCACCTCTAATTCCAAGGGTAAAGACAATCTGCTGATGGTTCCAGTTGTGATTATTGTATTGAATCTCATGTGTCTTTATATTGTTTCATTTTCGTTCCTTATCGGGGGCAATCGTCCAGTTGTATATAATAGTCGGGCGACTCATGTGCCAGATCACGCGTCTCTCTCGTGCTGGCCTAACTACATATATATATTTCTATACATACATACACACTATACATGCATAGACAATAATTTCTCGTTCTGGCGTGCACAAAGTTCAGGCATTAATGTCACCTTATTTCCCTTTCTTGATGGTAGCCAAGCCATTGTACACGATTGCCGTGCACAACACTACCGGGATAAATGTCCTATAAAGGAGTGCAATGTACTCATGTATATATACATAACTGTAATAAGCTCAAATTGTTTCCGGGGTTGTAAAATATGAAATCACATTCAATCAAACTGTAAACTCTTAACGAAAGCGATTCTCATATTGATGTACGCCAATTTTAAGTACATATGCACTCGTATTAAGTGACAACACTTTTACCATTCATCTCTTTTTACAATCATTATGATTATCTGAATGTTTAGGTAGAAGAGGGCACAAAGGGTAACGGCGACAATGAATGAATATGTCAATTTTATGTTCCATTGTCTCGTCTCTGTCGGTGTGTGATTAAATCTAATTGGTTACTCAGTCATTCAAATAGTTAATAGAATATAAAAGTAGCGTTGTTTACTGCCAAGCAATATTAATAATGAGACATAATTTGGTAGATGCTCTTAGAGACATAACTTGTGAGGTAGATGTGAATTTTATTCGTGCTTTATAATTACTCTACATTATTATCTACATGCAACAATTTATCTGATTCAATAGGGATATTTGAGAAGTCTGATGATGAATAAAAAAAAAATCTCGAGCTGAGAGTTGAATAGAAAATGCAAAAGGTCCAATGATATATTTTTAGTTGTTATTCTTATAATGAATTATAAACGAGCGCATGAAGGAATTGAGATGGAATTATTATGCATAATTATCCAATCGGATGATGCAGTATTATTGTGTTATATAATATCATGATCTATGAAAGTAGGAATATGATACACGTTATGAAATACACACGAGGATTGATTAGAATACTCTGTAACATTTATGATACACAACCAGAAGGAAACTTTGTGTGATATCGTATGTCATTGATTTTATTCTCGTATTATAATGATATTGAATTCTCTTTAATTTTTACCCTAACTCATTTACTATAATTGAAAATAAACGATTCACATTGCATAGAACATTTATATTTCTAAATCAATGATGAGAAAGATATGAGAGATTCATAATTTCAATTGTATAAAAGTTTCTACCATCAATGTTCATGTTGATAGTCAATAAACTACACGATATAATGTGACACAATAAAAATATCTGAAAGTTTTCCATCATTGTGCAACGTATACATTTAAATTTATGTCATCTTCTCTACATCAGAATCAAAAGCTGATTGGTTGATGTGTCATATGAAGAAATTGAATAAAAATATAAAAACATGACCGATGCTTTATGTTCTGGCTTTTTATTCCAGATGTCCACGTGTAAGTCGAACGTGATTGTTACTTTGGTGCTCGCCGTGGCATTCCTCGTATTTCATATAACAAATGGCCAATCAGACGTTTATCAATATGAACAAAAACGAGAAACTACTACACCACATAAATATTGCGGTAGATTCTTGTCAAGTGCATTACAATTGGTCTGCAACGGTGTTTACAACTCTATGTTCAAAAAAAGTGATCGAGGTATGTGCACTATTTATAGTTATTTCAATCGCAATATCTGAAATGAAACACAAGCAATATGATGAGTTTTCGATAAACGAAGAAAAATAATGAATGAATGAATAACAAATCATGTTTATGTTAGAAATCTTACTAGAGAATTGTAAACAAATAAAATATGAACGATGTGGTGTTATTGTTATATGGATAGAAATGGAGATGGATTACCCATATACTTACGACTATCCACTGAGGTCAAGGGCGAGCGCAAATGCTATGATGGGTCGCTTTGGTGGTGGAAGATTCCGTCGTGAGTCCCAAGGCGTCTATGACGAGTGTTGTGTGAAGCCGTGCTCAATGTCCGAATTGATGAGTTATTGTGGTAATTAAAAAGATGCCATGGTACCAAATGAAACTATTCACAAACGTTGTCTTCATATTTGGACATTACGTCGCCGTTCTTCTCCTCAATATACATAAATAAACTCCCAATAGTGGGCCAGAGGCATTGCCGAATGAATATTAACAACCGTTTATTGAATACCATGTAAAGCCAGTTGGTTTTGACGACACTAATGAATTGAAATAGAACACAGCAGTTCAATTCACTGGAGCAAACCAGTCCATTGTTATATGTCAAATGAATTAACAACAATCCCAATATATTTAACAACAATCATTTTTTGTTGGTTTCGTTGCTGATAACGAGCATTTAAACAGAATTTTTATCAAACCATTGGTGTAAATCGACATAGATGGACAATGGATAGATCTCAATTAATAAGAGCCAACCAATGAATATCAAACTGCTTTGCCCATCGTATTTTATTTAGCTAGTCATCATATACATTCAATAATTTCTGTGTGTGTCACTATTGCAATCATTTATAGATCAACACTTCACATTACAATATTAAGATCATTTTGAAAATGCTATACTATATTGTTTATGAGTTTTGTATAGGTTTATTATCTTGGTTCATAATTGTGTACAAATATAGACAATGTGAACGAGTATCAGGAACAGAAAATATCGATTATTACAACCGCACAGCAAAGCTTCTGATTGTGGCATGTGATAAGGACGCGCCGCGCGCGTTACGGTTATACTTTTACGTTACAACTATAATGCACGTTGTGTATCCCACGCTATTATATATAAAACGTCATGTCTATGGCAAATTGCAGTAATCATAAAAAGGGGCGTAATATTAATGTCTGACAATATAGTGAGAAATCGTCTATATTTTCTCATTTTGCGACTATTCATATTGCTACACCAGCTTTTTCTATCCCTCTATCTCGCGCTATGATAAATATCAATCACTATTGTTCTAACAATTCTTACCGATTACTTCGGCGTTGTATCACCTTGCGATACTATTGTAATTTATTTTACAGCTAAACAAATCCTGGTGGACACGATACTTTTTTTTTTTCATTATTACCTTGTAGTACATCATCTCGTCGTTTTATTTTATTCTACGACGCATTTCTCCTTCCTCGATCTCAATTTTAATTGTTTCTTTATATTAACTATAATCCATTTCGTTTGTTTGCGTTAAGGAATTATTAATTACGTTTCTTTATATTTAAAATCTGAGAGGGAATGTCCGTGTTGCATATTCATGTAAAATAAAGACAATGTTCGTTTATAACACCGTTTAATATTAAATAATTGAAACGACCCACACTCTGATATGAAGAAAAAATCTATTAATTATTGGGATGAATCATTACCACGATGACAGAATCACACAACATCATGGGCAAGTGGTTGTTACATCTAAGTACGCAATTATTATTATGTACTACAATAATTATAGGCCATGTGATTTGTATGAAATGTACTTCAATTTAGTAACTAAAGAAAATAAAATATATCAAAGTAGTTTCAAACACAAATCGATTTGATTTCATATTCCCCCTATCGCTTCATCACTCTTCATGATGTTGTAGAAATATCCCTATGAAATTTATCCCCTCTTCTCTTTATGTCAATTAGATCGCTGAATTTTTCATTCGTTGCATTAGCAAATTTGCAAATCGAATGATGAACAATTTACGCATTCACGTGGGCAGCTGAGTAATTTTATCACTACAATACTTCTCTTTAGTCCTTGACCTGACAGCGATTTGTCAATTTAATGCAATAATCCATACAATCAGTGCAATATGTCGATTGCCATGTCGTTAACACTGAGTTTTTATTCAGACTTAATCCTCAACATTGACCTTAGTAAGGAGGTAAGATTGAAATAGTTTCTGAGTAGTCTGAAAATAGAATGATCAACATTTATTTCATTCATATAAAGATATTTTATATAAATATATTCCAATCTATATTATAAATCAATTTTTTGCTCTCCGCCACAAACGTTGCTACAAAACAAAAATGATACTGTTGATGGGTATAGGTTGACGTGATAAAACAAATAGATGTGTATATTAAAAATAGGAATAACAACACTGACCCTGGATAATTCAAATCATGTTATCAGACTTCTGTCTTGAGGGACATTCCAAAAAACATCTCATATTCATAAATCTATATCATTTCCTGGAAAAGACAACATTCAATTAATATATGACTCAACTGGTATAAATATGTTTCTAACTTTTACAAATTGCATTTCAACTTCCAACATATGATGGAGTTATGATACTAAATTGATAATTTGGGGTACAATTTCAAAATGCTACGTAAAAGTGAACATAATGTCAACAGTTTCATGATCACGGATGTGACGTTGTTGATATAAAATAAAAAATATCAATGATTGTGAAATGAGCAAGGGCGTGAGGCAGAATAAAAGGGTATCGAACGTATGAGATACTAGATATGGGTACGATAAAATCCCATAAAAAAATCCAGCTATAACTATATAAATGATACAAAAAGAAGTTGACACCAGTCACTCGTAGAACGGTGGTTGAATGAATAGGCAATTGAACAATAATTGGAAACGCTCAAGAATAGATAAAAAGAATTTACAAAATTCTGTTATTCAGCATCTTATTATCATTCCAACAATTAGGATGTTTCAGTTGGGTATGTTGATTATCTTAATCGTGCCAATGGCATTAGTTGTATGCCATCCAATCACCAACCATTGCCACGAAAAATTGATACATTACAATCAATCTAAACAACGAAATGATGGAGCATTTTATAGACGGTGTACGAAACAATGGACATATAAGATTGGGATGATTTGCACAGAGTCTAAAAATGATACTAAAGGTATGATATTATATATAAATTGAAATAAGTTTACATTTATGCAATATAAATCGATCATAATGACCAAGTAATACTCTTTTTCATTTAGGACTAAAATATATTGTAGATTCTGTTAAATTCCATCACATTGTTACTAAATGCTGCACGAGTTCTTGTACACTTTACGAAATTATGGAAGGATGCCAGAATTGAATGACACATTTTCTTCACATTGGTATCATCACCAGCGTCATGGTCACATGTTCGAATTGATGTAACCAATAGTATAAAAAATATGTAACGATATTATAAATATATGTATGTGATTCAATATTAGAAAACTATATCACCTGAAAATCAATGTCATTATTCAAAAAGTAATTGTCATATTGTGGATATCGTTGTGGTAAATTCATTGATGACCAACACTTTCATCGTACAAAATAGTGTGAGATAACAAATTAGTGTTGATGGTATTACAGAT
This sequence comes from Meteorus cinctellus, assembly GCA_030523045.1. NCBI lineage: Eukaryota > Metazoa > Arthropoda > Insecta > Hymenoptera > Braconidae > Meteorus > Meteorus cinctellus. The sequence goes on along the minus strand of JAPYZF010000090.1, from coordinate 194,818 downwards.
GGTAATTCAAAATGATGTTCAACTAGACGAGAAGTTTCTAACACGTGTCGTAAAATATTGAACGTTTGGAAGGTCAAAAAGTACAAATGAAAGTTCCCTCGTTTCTGAGCGATGAAGTCGGAATTAAGTTGTAGGTGTAGATGAGTATTTATCTTATAACGGTACATAGTGCATATATACAACTGATTGAATAAAGATCCATTCATAACAAAATTATATTTTCCCCTTCGTATACTCAATAAGAAGGGCGCATATGTTTGTAGCATAGCAATTGTCTATTAATTTGACATAATATTTGAATGAAATAAATTGATTGGTGTGTTTCTTCTCCAAATAGTAAATGGATAAGTGGGTCACAGCACGAGCTTTTTTAACTGTGTAATGAAATGACAATGATATGACATTTCACGTGAAGAGGTATCAACACATTATTAATATGAAGAAGATGATGAACTGAATGTTCGAATATAGACAAAGTATAAGATGAAGCATCGACTTCTAAGAAGACAATTTCAATTATGCAAATTAAATATCGTCAGACTATTGTTTTCGACCCACATTCACCGCCTCTGCCTCATTGGCCTAATCATCACTCAGACACTTTGGTCTACCAAGTGTAAATAGACAAAGTTGCTGTCATTTATATTGGAAATATTATCGTATATATTTTTTCACACCTCGTTTTACCTCAAGTCATGTTCTAATTTTTTTTGTATATACATATTGGGTCGATTGTCCGCTGATAAAGATCATATTGCTTCTGACATTGCATGCTATGACGAAACAACATCGGTTAGTTGTCTTCCATTCGGATCGTAACCCGCATACCCTTATAGTTCTCGTCGCGTGTCAATGATCATATCTGATGAACATTCCTCGCACTATTCGACACCGAGGGTGCTGAGGGGACTGAAAATATATTACACGTGGACTTACCGGATCCCTTCCATAGTTCCATGAAGCCACCACAAAGCTTGACCAACCATTTATATAAGCATTTCATACATACTCCCATATGTGTCTATAGAATCGAAGAGTAGCCAGTATCGACTCGCTTTGTACCCGCTTCGAACGCGCATTCTTAATCGCAATTCCTTGGTGATAAAGTGGGCGTTACATATTATTAATATAAATTGCCAAACGAAATGTAATTATTGTAGGTAGATACAATGCGAGGCATTGACCTGATGCTTCTTGGCATTTATGCTGTGAGCAATGTCACTGGACCAATTACCAATGAAATTGACGACTGGATGCTTCCAAATCGTTATAACTGTATTATTGAAATTATTCATAAATTTTCAACCGCAAGTGTTGTGTGATGTGATAATAATAATATATATATATATATATTTTTTTTCAATGATTTATTTTAGGGGAAATTAATTTGAGTGAAGCGGCAGTGTCGTTGGCCGATGTTAATAGGGGAAAAAAGAAACCAGAACTTCCAACGAAATTGAGAGTTACTACTTGGGAGGTCAGACATTATTAAATTTTGTTACTTTATAATTTTTTTGTGATGTGTCATAAACAACGAGTCATAATAAATGTTATTATGCTTGTTTTTGTTGGTAAACTCTTGATAACGTGATATTTACCACTGTGTGATTATTATGGGATATCTAATGCGTCAATCGTGACGCGATTCGACTTTTAATTCTGTAGTTTTCACGATTATTTGATTTAATTGAATTATGATGATTGAAGGATCCACCATACTCATGGACAGAAGGAACTGAGGGAAATTATACGGGACATGGATATGCATTCGATCTATTCAATGCATTGTTACCCAATCTCAATTTAAGTTATGAAATTGTCAAGCCTACCACTGCTCTTTTCGTAGATGAGCCGGATGGTGTTATGAAACTTCTACATGAAAAAGTAATATATTATTCCTATTACAATGAATCCTATTCTATTGACAATTTTGGAATATTTTTCGCGTATACATTTACAATCATATCAATTACTAAATTGGAAATAAGTTAGGGAAATAATAATATCTTATTTGATAAGAAACAAGTTCTCTCAGCATCTTGATGCATTGGTCAATTTTCAGGAAGTAGATATGGCAGTGGGATTCATACCAATAATACCAGAACTGCTAACGTACTGTTCGTACGGTCCCATTCTCGGTTTTACTGACATTAGTGTCATATTAAAAAGACCAAGAGTATCTGCAGTTGGTTCAGGATTATTGGCGCCGTTCTCTACACCAGTCTGGATATGTATTTTGATTAGTCTAATCATTTACGGTCCAGTTATCTTTTATTTCACATCTTATAGATCACGTCTGTTTGGTGGAACAAAAGAAGATAAATTTCCCTTATACGGTAGTATTTGGTTTAGTTATGGCGCGTTGTTAAAACAAGGATCAGCATACGCACCAGTCAACAGTAAAATATATTTGATATACATTTCTCCGTCATTTATCTGAATTAATTTATGATTTGGATGTAATTGATTTCATATGTACGATGAGATTCGACAAGATTGGTTTTCGCTACCTGGTTTTTATTCATTACTATTATAACGTCATTCTACACAGCCAATCTCACGGCTTTTCTCACACTCTCTGAATTCACATTGAGGATAAAGTCAGTTGAAGACATCGTTGACACTGGAACATATTGGACAGCGCAGAAACGGCATATAGTTGACTATGCATTGAAAGCGGTGAGTGATGATATAATGAGATATATATATAGATGAATACTATTCTTATTGCTATCGAAAGACATTTCCAAACGATGTAAACTATAGCAGACTTTTAATTTTAATTTTTCGGAACAATTGTGAGAGAAATTCGATGTTCTGTGTTGATCTAAAAGAAGCATCAAAGTATTTAAAGAAAATTCACGGACATTCGTCTTGAAAATAATGATAAATTAAATTCTTCATTATTGGGAACATTAGAATATTATCGTGATCGTGTCTTAATTCATTCATGTAAATATCACACAGGGACATGCAGGTACGTTGGAAGAGTTGAAATACTCAATGAAATATGACTATGGTCAATTCGTCGATGTCCCATGGGACACGAAAGCGCAGGAAGTTGAGAAAATTGCTAGAACTGATCAGGTTTTCATTACTGAGATGAATCTCATAGACACAATAATCCATAAGGATTATATGATGAGAACTAATATGAACATCATAGAAAAGAGAAGATGTACATTAGTCATGGTGCCTCAATATCTTTATCGGCAAAATCGAGCGTTTGCGTATCAGCTCAATTCTCCTGTACAAGAAAAGATTGATGAACAGTAGGTATCACTTTTTTATGATAACAATAAACATTGCTATATAACAATTCAAATGATGAAATTAACTTGAAGAATTTCTCCAGACTTCGTCACCTTATTGAAACTGGAATCATAATGCATATGGAATCAATCCCATTACCAATAGTGAGATATTGTCCATTGGATTTACAGTCAAAAGAAAGGCAACTTAGTAATGACGATTTGTCATTGACTTATAAAGTTATTGCGACAGGATATGCAATCGCCATTTTTGTTTATATCATTGAAATGATCCAGAGATGGACCAACTATAGATTTTGTTCTTGCTTTGAGGAGGCGTGTCCTTGTTGCCATAACAGGACCGTTGTTGTTCCACAAGAACGGCGCAAAATCCCGTCAGCACCAGCAGCACCATTTACCATTGCTATTCCCAAAGATTCATTCCGTAAATCTTTGCATAATCCAGAAGCAGCCAAAAAAAAGGTTTTTAATGGTCGGGATTATTGGATGATTACGCAGCAAGATGGTTTTAAGCGATTGGTGCCTATTAGATCTCCATCTGCAATGTTATTTCAATACACATCGTGAATTTTCGACAAGATGTTACCAATTGATTTTTACACCTGCGTGGCAACTGAATTCGCGTGATTTTTTTTCTGAAATTCGTGATACAATTCTCACCGAATTTACAAAGAATAATTCATACAACAGTGTCAACTGTAGATTTATATGAATGCGCAGCAGATAATTATTTTTTTCTCGGCAGAATTTTGGAAGTGTTTTCGTGAATTCCATTTTTCTATTTCGTGATGTTGTTATAAATAAAGAATCGAGTTTGTGAATAGAACTCAGTCCGTCTATATTTTTTTTTTTTATTGAATTATGAATATGATTAAATGTAGATAAATAGAGAATATGATCATGATTCGAAAAGCCATTACGATGGTGATGAATGATTATTCGAGGTGCGCCAAGGGCGTGAATATTTTTGTATTTCCGAACTATGAATAAGTAAATTAGATAATTAATAAAATTCTATGAATTGTCAATCAGGATAATCTTTTGATATGATGTGAGATGTTATCTATGTTGAGTGATGTTGTATTATGTATATAATGCAATCGTGTGGATGTATTTGTATAATCACGAAATAATAACCTTACCAAGGCATGGTGGTAAATTTTATTTGTGTTTTATCGTTGAACACATTCTATGCCCTTACGTTTAAAAAAATGTATAAATGTTAATCGGGCATCTCAAATTGATGAACATTTATATCTATGTATATATGCATGTATATAAATATTGACGACGCAACAATTGATTTAATTTTAACGGAGTTTCTCTCATAAATTAGTAATTTGTAGCAAATAATCAATTTAAACCTTGCATCAGTTCTTACGCGATCGGATGAACTGTAGTGGTACAAGCTCTAGTCGTAGTATAAAGTAATAACATTAAATATGAAAATATTTCGCCGAAATTCGGTATTATTCATAGTTCAAGTTCTCGTTCCATTATTGAATATCCATTTACAATTGCAATAGTCACTTAACTATAATTATCATTATTTTTTCTTCAATTTCTTCATCATCGATGCTTTCCGTTTCTTCTCCAGTGCTTCCTGTCGAATATCTTCCAAGTCCTCCATTATACCTGTGCGAGAAAAAAATAAAATAAATGAACGAATGATGGAAGACAGAGATCGAATTCTTTTGTTATCAAAAGCTCCCGTACCTATCTTTGTCGATACATATTCTTCTTTCAATTGTTGCGCAAAGTTACTCTCCATATTGTCATCATCATCATCATAATTGTTATATTTACTTCTATCGTATCCAAATATTTCACTTATGTATTTGCTGTAATTTTCCATTCCCTCTTGTGGACCGTCATCGATGAAATCGTCCAATTCAGAATCATATTCGTCTTCGTCATCATCATCGTATATGCGTCTCCTGTTTGACATGATTGGTCGTCCACTTTGATTGATTGAATGTTTGCTAGTTCTATTTTTCATATCGTTTGGCGGAAATTGTCTTGGTTTAATATCAGCCGGTGGGAATTGTCGTGGTTTAACATCTGCAGGGGGAAATTGTCGGGGTTTGACGTCAGCAGGAGGTAATTGCCGAGGTTTACCATTAGTAGGTGGAATTGGACGAAGCTTGACGTCTTTCGAATGGACTAATTGCTTGTCAACTCTTCCATTGCTTGTCGGAACTTTACTAGTATTAACACTGGATGATCGACGTTCTTCGGGCTTTTTACTTTTGGCCTGTACGGCTAACTTCTTTTTTTCCTCTTCAATCATCCGACGCATTGATTCCAACTCACGTTTTTCTGCTTCTAATTTCCGCCGTTCTTCCAAAATTTCATCTTTTGCGGATAGTCTTGGAGCGGCTTTATCTACAGGTCGGTCTGGGATTTTTTTCACATACGGAGGATTTGATTTCGGCGGAGGTTTGTCGGCCGTTGTACTTGTAGTTGGTTTAACATGAGTTAATTTTGGAATTTTATTCTGTACTGGTTTCAGCATTTTCGCCGCTTCATTCGAGGAATTGACTGGAGCCTTTGGTATTTCCCCATTGCGTTCACGTTCCTTTCTATCCCTCCACTCTTTTTCCTTTTGATATTCTTTTTTCTGTTTCTTTGTCATAGGCCGTTCGTTTTCTTCCACTTTTGGTTTCGGCTTAACTTCTATCACTACCGGCTCATGTTGCTTTTTTTCCGCAAGTTTTAATAATGAAACAAAGTCTATCGGCGGTGGTGCTGCCGGACGTTTCTTCACTTTCGGTTTGTCATCCTTCTCCATATTTTTATCTCTCTCATTAGAACTTTTATCACGTGAACAGTCACGTTCATTATCTTTACCTGTTATTTCCGTTGATTTTCGTTTTCGTCGATGTGGCAAACTGTCTTCAATCTCTTGTTGCTTTAACGCCTGTCGAACTCTGTCTTTAGTTGATGCTATGTCTTTTACCACTTTTTTACCACTTTCACTGAATAAAGGCTTTTCAGGTGGCAATTTATTATACTTATTCATCAATTGATTATAAAATGCTGATGCCTCTTGCGACACATATCCGTAGTCATCCTCGTCAGGTTGCGACGGTCCTTGAAACAAGAAAAATATTGTGAACTCTTTCCATGTATCCAATTGATTCATTTTTCAATTCATTCATAGTATAAACACGAATTACCAGCCATTGTCACTGCCGTATCTTCATTGTTGACAGCATCAGCTAGCACGGATTTATTAGCAGCTTTGCAAACCTTCAAATGTTTATTTATCCTACTTTGAGCTTTATGGTCACGCAAAGCTAATAAATTCTGTGGAATATAATTCATAAATTTTAGAATATAATAGATAACAACTATACAAACATCAACATACATCTCTCTTTTGCTTTTCCTCCAAAGCCTTTTGTCTTTCTTCTTCCTCCTTTTTAGCTAAAAACCTTTTAATATTCTCAGACAGTGCTTTTGTCTGCTTGGACTCCTTTTTTGGCGGCGTGAACTTCGTGGGGTAATAGGAGACGTTCTGTAAAAGATATTGAGGACATAGCGGATAAGTTCAAAAACATTGCAGCACAACAAGGACAAACATATTGTTCATCATCACGTGAAATAATAGTACTAACCTGTTTGCTGGCACTATTTTTTTGTGCAACAGACAGCAATGCCCCAAAATCCATAGTGCTCAAATCAAAATATTCGTTTTGATGTTTATCCACGTGAATGACCAACTTTAAATAAAGTTCAAATCGTTATATTATTCTATTTTTTTCCCATACGTCCATTCGAAAGAAACTATACTACGTCATCGCCTCAATCAACTTTCCGTCATTATCAGCGATGATTTCTAATTCTTTTATTTCCTTTATGTAGTATCAGGGTGATCGATGACTCTGCATGTATTTCCATAGAATATCCGATGGCAGAGTCAATATTAAATATTCGATCATAATTGTAGATGTATCGTGACCAACAAATGTAAAAAACCTTCTTTTAATGGCTATGACGGCAGTATAAATTTGGTCACCCAAGATAGAGGGAACTGTACTCAATTCAGTGTGCTATTGTCCACTCTATACGATTGAGAAACCTGAAAACATTGACCCGCAAACCATAATGATAAAGAAGAGGAAGACCTCGATGATAGTCGTTAATGTAGAAATTTTAATTTTTGACCTGTCGGTAATTCGAGATGGTAGCAGCGCTGCCTAATAAATTTTTTTGTAGCAAGATATTTGATTTACGATTCAACGCAATTTTATTAGAAATATTTTGTGAAAAATAATATTAGGGTATACTAATATAAAGAAAAAAACATCCATGAAATCGGAGAGGTACTGAGAAATGATAGAATAAATGCGGAGATTCAATTGTATGTTTTTTTTCCTGTTCTCCACAATAAACCCTCGACACTTTGCTATTGGTATGCGATAAAATTTTATATACAAATATGAATGATAGTTTGTTAAAAAAATTTATACACACACAATTTACTATATTTATACGAATAAAAAATTCAATTTCTCAATATACTCTAGATTGGAGAATGGCTTTCTGCAGTAACGATGAAAAAGTCATATTAACTTCATAACAAAGGATTTCTGCTGATTTATCACCAAGTGCTGCCTGTGCTGAACTAACACGTCCTAATTGTAATAATAGTCCAGTTGTATCTTCAGCTAACGGTGGAAATGCCAGACATATTCTTGTGAGTGCTGACAATACTGGCATGAATAGAACAACACGATCTTTAGCTGACAATACCCCAAGGAGAGTAATTAAAGTGTTTATCGCCAAGCGAGAGACACTTAGTGCTTTTGGTAAGGCGTATTGAACTGCTAGATGTGATGCTAAATCAACAGCAAAAATTTGTTTTTCTGGTTCGGGTTGTGATAATAGTTCTGGTATCCAGTCTAAGCAAATATGCATCGATGGAATACCGGAAACTGTGATCGGTAGAAGCTCTCGAGGATAACCCTGGAAAAAAAAACGGCACAATAAGATCTAAAGAAACATTTGACATAAAGTTTAATCGCCTATGTTAAAGGAACGTCATTTCACCTGGAAGTGTACGAGTTTCGCTAGAGAAGGATCCGTAATGAATACTTGATGCAGATATGAACATACAACACTTCGAATTTCACGAAGCGACCACATTTGTCCAGGAGTTATTCGATCTTCGTCCGTTTCTAAACAGGCTTCCAGAAGAATTTGCACTGCTGCACTCTCTTGACCTGCTATCAACGCAGTCCTGAGATCCTCCCGCTCTGCTTCGCTGGTTAATTGTCCAACTTTTTCCGTTAATGGTCGATCTTGCATATGTCTAGATAATTGAGATCTTGAAGCGGCAAGAGTGGCTTGAAGAATCCTCAGAATAATGTATAAAACAGGTGCACATCTGAATACTCTCGTGTCACAACGAAGAACTTGTAAGGGATCCAAAACAATATTCTCTTGAGTCAGTCGTACATTTTGAACTGTCGGATTTTCTAATAACAACGCGTTAATTGACATTACCCATAAGCACCGTGGTAGAACTGTGTTCAATCTCATCCAAACTTGTTTGTATAACTCTGAAAAGATACAGGAATATAAATACAACGATAGCCATGATTATCAAATATTGAGACATAACTCTTTACCTTGTATATATCGTGGGACTTTTTCATGTAATACAGCTTTCAAATAATGAATTATAATTTCTGAGTGTGGCCAAATATCTGTTGGTTTCATTGACATCAACTGTCTTAATAGTCTTCCAGTTCTCGATGCACACGTTTTGATATGTTTGAATGCTTCGATAATTGATAAATCATTGATAATGACGTTGTCATAATTGGCAGCGGGTGAATCGATATTGATCATCTCATCGTCCAGCCAATCATCTACCAAAGACAAATGTGGAAAGTGCGTGGCTAGAAGTCGAAGTAATGGTGAAAATAGACCCGCATAATTCATCTGATCTCGTTGAACTTGCTGAAGTAAATACTTGATGGGTAATTCTGAGAGAAATTCAGTGGAATAGTGTTTGACTTTTCGCCCCTGCGAAATATAATTGTGCATATTCGATAAGCGGACATCTTCATAAAGGAGTAAATAATACAAAAATAATAATTGTGATGTTAATGATGGTTTTGAAGTGTCAACATCGAGATAGTCCGTCTCCATATCCATAATATTTAATGCACTTTTTTTAACATCGAAATTTGCGCCAAATACACTATTTTGAAATACTCTTCTGATTTCATCTTCAGTTATTGGTTTGTGCGTCTGTTCCATCGTCTTGGTATTGAATACAAGAATGCTATTCACATAAACTTCAACTAGCGCGGGTAAAACTGGATGTAATGGTGGTACACTATCGCATATTTGTCTGTAAATCCAATTTTTTATGGGCACTTTGTGTTTGGCAAACGCACGAGACTTTAGTAACTGATGGATACAGTGTACAGGCAAAAACCCTGGAATATTTGCGTTAAGATTGACTGTAACGGGTACTTTGACAGCATGCGACGTGACAACCTGTTCTGTAAATATGTCCTGCATGAAGATTTGCTTCATTCTTGTAAGATTATTGGGCCTTATTGGCACTTTCATGCCTAATGTGGCGCACACAAGATCACAAATAGCTGATAATTGGTTGCTATGAAAGTGGATGGCCATCAATAATAACATTTCACCAAAGCTCGCAGCAACCCTGCTTGCGCTTTCGAAATATGCTTCTTCACGTACTAACCACTGAACCCATTCAATACTTTTCTTCTCAAGAGCCAGCTGCCCGATAAGCGATGGACATGCAATGAGCATACAGAGACCTAGAGAAACGAATCGAACGCCAGCCGGCGAAGGTGGTGGATGTGATGTGAGTAATTGAACAATCATTGTTACTTCATCATCCTGAAATTTTATTCCACCAATTCCTCTTAAGGCGCAGTACAGACGAAGTAACGCACTGGCTTCGACCACTTGCGATTCCGCCAATTGACTATCCATTGTTTGCGATACAATCGCTCGTAATCGTCCAAGTAACTCTTCTCGAAGGGATTGCAGTGCAGTGTGCGACTCCCATCTACGTTTCTGGCCATTTCGTATAAACATTGCAATCCACGTCCTTACTTGTTGATCATTTCCTAGCAATAAACCAGATACAAAAGCCACAATGTCACTTTCAGCTTGTAATGACTCGTGACGATCGCGTTCCAGGCTCAAAGTGATAGCTAAAGCTGGCATCCGACATAATTCGACGCATTTAGCGCGTACAGCAAGTGCTTGACTCGGATTCATTCGACAAAGCATCGTCAAAGCTTGTGTTCGTATCCTACCCAATGCCGACTCCTCTTGCCGTTCACCATTGGCAATCAAATGTGCACACACTTCAGAAAAACTATCTGGACTATTGGCAATTACCCAACAAATTATTTCAGTCCCGTGTTTGACATGGAGCAGTGTCTCAGCAACATCACGAACCGACAACAATGCCGGCAGTTCCGCGAGCGCAATGCAGATAACATAACTGATCTCTTCCATGTAAACAGCATTATCAAAGAGGTCAGAATGTTTGATTGTGAAGTCATTGTTCTTTTGATATTCGTGAATCTGTGACGCGACGAATAGAAGTTCGCTGAGAACTAATCGAATTCGACGTGTTGATTCACTTCGTTCGAATTCCAACGCCAAACCACTTTGAAGTGATTGTGCTAGAATACTGTCGCCTTGAGTGTTACCCAATTTTTGTCTGTATGAAAACATAGTATAGTCATGAATTATGATTATAATAAAAACTAAAAAGTAAAACATTCCAAATTAAAAGTTTTCACATCAATTTGTAGATATATAAACAATGTTTAACCTCAATTGCTGTTCCTTCCTCACATCCGTCTCCAAAGCATGGAAATCAATAGACAATAGAGCTACAATTGAATTAACCGACTCAATTCCTGACAAAATAGTTAATATTTCTTTCCTTGCTTCCACACATTGTCTCGTAATGTCCATAGGTGAAATTAAACTCATACGAACGAGACATGGTAGCAGTGGACGTATTTCTTTTTGTGAACATCTTGACAATTCGGTAATATTCACATTTTGTATTGCAGTAAAAACACGAGGTGATATAACCGTATAATTCTGCATTATCCCCTCATTCATAATAAATATTTAACTCCACAACTCGACCTGAGACTCTTCTAAGGATATTACGATAGTAACAACAATGACTTTGTTTGTGTATCAAAAACAGTACGCGTGGATGAGCGGTGCCGATGAATATTTATTGTCCGAGCGCTGCTGCTCTCTTGTGATAAAACAGTATAATACCAATTTGAAATTCGAATTGCAGAGAATCGCTGACAAAGTCAACATCAGGGATATGATGCAGGCAATGATGAAAATTTAATATATGAATCATTATTTTCAGCTTATTTCTGTCAACAATGAATTGTGCTATTTTAAATCATATCACTTATTGGTGATGTGAGGCTTAGTAAGAAAAGATACTTTCCACTAACATGATGATTCATCGAGATGATAGTGGACTATAATGATCTATATTGCCTCTTATATGTGAATGTTATCTGTGACTGATTAAGCCCGTCAATGTGCTGGCCTCGGAGGTCGACAATTCCGCATGACCAGATTTTAATAGTCAAATAATGGCCGTGCACGTCGAATTATTCTTGACGAACAATACATTATTCTTAATTGATACATATAATTATAATTTTATGTGATCGTATTGTCGAAGGCTTGGGAAGAAAGGACCAGCTACATTGACGTCTGATAATTGTTATTCATAAAACATTCGAAGTTGAATGTGAAGAGAAAAATTATGTTTACAAACATACCAATCATTCAAAGTATAGGAAGTAGCATAAAACATCTTGCGTGCTATTTTATTTTTTCATTTTTTTCTCGTGACCTTTCAAATTAATTACTCATGACTAATTATATTGATGTCAAAAATATCGTTCTCATATATCATGTTAACTGTAAATATTTAATTTTGCATGAATACAATTATTTCCACAAAAATTTCCATGATGAATGCATCTGCGTAGGTTGCTATTAATGAACTGGAAAAAAACTCAATAGATCTTTTATTAAAAATCCCAGTGATTAGCATACAGATTATATAAAAATTATTATATAGAGCGTTTGTTATTTGTCAAGCATTGATATTCACCAATAAAATATATTTGAATTTGATTAGACGAGATAGATAAACTATAAGTTGGAAAATTACTCATGTTGCGCGACTGAACTCCCTCTTAAAGAGGCTTTACTACATATATATGTATATCTTGTTCACAAATATGGTATATAGACCAACCGCGATGATGAAGAGTGTAGTCGAGGGAACCCCACCCTCAAGTCAGGAGGATATCATAATAACTCTACGGGTTTGAATCCCTGTTGTTGATATCAAATATATTATTCAGATTGTTCGAAACTTGCGTTTAACACATTTTATCAAGTAACGTGTCTGTCACTTCAGTAAATATTTTGTGAAACTGGAATACAGTGGAAAATTCGCCATAGGAATCAATTTGAATTTTTATATTTTTGTGCTATATCTGCATATAGTTATATTTTGTATAAATATCGAAAGACAATTGATTGAATAGTGATAATATTTGATTTATCGCACCAATTATTCCATGAGTCCTCCAATTAAATCTGAAGGCAAGTTCTCATCCGCATTTCGGTTTCTCATTCAATAATTATAATCGTATCTATAACTTTTTTTTTGTCTAACGAAATATTTAATAATCCATCGTGATACGAGATGAGATATCATTACTAAATTAATCTTGTGACTAATTTAATTCATGATCTAATCTAGCATTGATGCAGAAATATATCAGCAATACACCGCCATGGATTAATTCTGAAGATTTGAAAGATATCTGTTGTTCTTATGGTAAAGGAATTGTTTTAATAATTTATCACACCCTATTAGTTTTTTTTTTTCAAGAGCATACGTCCACATGCTCCCCATGGAAATTATGTTCCATCATTCATTGCTTCATTCATGTACGCCAAACATTTGGATTAATATTTTTGGAGGGTCTTATTAGAGCGTGTATTATTGATGGTGCATTCGAATTGCTATAACGTCAGCATCATCATTATATATACAATAATCGCCTTTTCAATAATCTTCAAATGTCTGTCATTAATAAATTGATGTAATAAATATTCTGTCGACCACACTGTCTGTTACTATTTTTGAGTTCAGCACAGTACATTGCACTTTTCATAGCATTTGCGTGAATGAAATTATATTACCATCTGTGTCTTATGCCTCAGATTTTTGTTCTCTGTATTTCCCCGAAGATTCAGTGAATGACTTCATTTACGGTAGCTAGAATGCTCCTCTGATGAGTTTTGTAAGACAGTTTTATATTTAATCCAGATTGACGTAATCATAGAATGAAACTTGAGGTATGTAGCGACTTCTGGAAAATATAAGAAAATCATGTGCAATTGTTTCAAAAGTTGAGTCAGAATATTTCAATTATTCATTTATCTTGGGATAAGTCTGTGTTATGTTAAACGAAGTAAATTATTCTGAATGTTCTATCTCCTGCAACTATTATATGTGTAACGATACAATCATAAATCGTGATAAGACTAATGGACAAAAATATAATATCCTCATATGCATTTTGCGTGTACGATTATGTACACTTGATATAAGTCGATGAGCCTCGCAATTGATAGTGGGGAACAGGTTTTCCCGGTTTTACCTATTGCCTCAGGACCTCAACATATATTTTCTCAAACGTGGAAACATTAATTGAGGCCACTACTGTTCTTATTGAAACGAAGCAAGAGTATTTTAACATAATTCATATCTATGACTCCTCATGCAAATTTAAAATTGTTTATGTACGCCAAAAAAATTAATGCCGAGGATTAGACTTGATACAGCAAAATATCGATCATGGATACACGTACGTGATAAATCAGTGACAGAAAAAAAGTCCAGTTGATAGAATTCCTTTCAATTAATTCCGTCAATATCTGTTCAACCGAATGATAGCAATCGTTTTGTGGACAACTGAGATATTTTCTATCTACAATCGACCTCTGTCTCTCAATCTCCATCATTATGTAAACATATCATTCTAGACGAGGTTGAGAAAGCATCGTCAGAATGTCCTGCTAATTTCGAACGTGCAATTACTCTCACTGGATATGGAAAATTCAATTATTTACTCCTCCTGGCTATTTTGCCTGCCGGATGGGCAAGCATTTATGGTTCAACATCAATGTCATACGTATTGCCATCAGCGGAATGTGATCTCAGCCTTACAATGTTCGATAAAGGACTTCTCAACTCTATGCCATTTGCTGGTGAATTTTAATTTTGTCTCTTAAATTATTGGAGGGATTCAAATTGATTAACAATATTGACATTGAATTCCACTTCCAGGTATGATAGTAACTGCATTTTTCTGGGGTTTTTTAACCGATACTTACGGACGTAAAAAAATTCTCGTTTGGGGCTATCTGACAACATCAATTATAAGCTTAGCCAGTAGTTTCAGTCACGCCTCGTGGCTGTTGATATTATTCAAATTTCTCAATGGCATTGTGTAAGTAGATCTGATTCATATAAACAACTATATTCATCTGTAAACAATCATTGAACTGTCAATTGAAAGGATTTTATCATATTGAATCACATCAGGATATCCGGCCCTTATGCGGCATTGATGTCTTACCTTGCTGAAGTTCACGGTGAGAAGCAGAGATCCCGGATTTATATGTGGCTCGGTGTATTTTTTTCCTTGGGACATATATCGATACCATGTAAATATGAGTGATGAATAATGAGATCACAAATTTTTCATAATTTGCCAATAGGCATATCAGGTCTGATCAGTGATTCAATTTTCTATTTAGGCTTAGCCTGGTTAATAATTCCGAACCAATGGAATTTCGTGATCTTCAATACAGCAATTAATTTAACTTCATGGCGTGTCTTTCTGGCTTTATGCGCAATTCCAGAGATATGCGCATTTATAACACTCTCATTCTTCCCTGAAAGTCCACGGTATCTTTTATCAAGGGGTCGAGAAGCAGAGGCACTCGAAGTTTTCCGCCGTATCTACGCCAGTAATACTGGAAATGATCCAGAGACCTATACGGTAAGTCATTGAATATTGAGTAATTTCGTCACACGTTTTTTTTTCTTTAATTGAGGAATTTCTCCTCAATTCGCGGGATCTCTTTACGATCCTTCTTTCTCTCTCAGCTCGATCGTATGACAGAGAGAACTCTCATGCTCGGGTGAACTCACTTCCTATTGATTGAAAGCGAGAGCACTTCAATTTGAGCCAAATTATCTCTGTGTGTGACCCCTACTCAATGGTTTTTGGTCAACCAGTTTGCAAAACAGGTAGTAAACCGTGACTGATGCTAATGCCATAAGATACTATTTTTTCATGTAAATATTTGGATGTTATCAATAAGTTCTCATTATTATCTTACCTTTTTGCAATAGATATTTTGTAATAGATATGTTTTCATACAATAAATTAGGTGAGGAGTTTAACTGATGAAGACTTTGTCAGTAAGCAAGGTACGAGTTTAATGCAAAATGTCAATGGTGGTTGGCAGCAGATGAAACCACTGTTCAAGTCACCTTATTTCCTCAAATTGATACTGATAGGTACCATTCAATTTGGCGGTACCATTGGGTAAGATTCCATCTTAACCTTGAATTGATTCATCAACATTCATTGTCACATTATATTCAATTTTTTCTCCACATCAATATTCATTCCACATTTGTGTTTAGATCAAACACACTTCGACTATGGATGCCCCAACTTTTTTCAATGATAGAGACCTATGAAGAATTACATCCACAAAATATTTCTGGACCATATCCGTCTATTTGTATTATGTTAGAACGTACCAATACAACAGCTCATAATGTCAATACCTACGTGAATCATACGATGATAGTAGAGAAGATATGCGCTCCAGTGAGTTTCAATCATATGTAAACATAACAAGATTTCTGATATGCCATAAGAGAATGAAACGTAAATATGTTTGCTTCAGGTTGTTCTCAATTCTACTGTGTATTTGAATTCAATGGTGATTGCCATGACTGGCGTCATCGGTTATACTCTTGCTGGATCCTTAATCAATTGTGCTGGAACCAAAACCATAATGGGTAAACCTTCATGTGAACATTTAATACAACACTCATGCTCAATTTCTATATTTATTGTATCGCTTTTCATGTTCTGAAATTAGTATTTTGCTTCCTCACCGCGGGATTGTGCTGTGGAATATTATACTGGGTCGGAGATTCTAATGGAATACTCGGAGTTTCATCAGTATTTGTTGCACTGTCCAGTATTGGCGGTGCTGCAGTTACGAATGTTATCGTTGACAATTTTCCTACAAGTTTGAGGTGAATAAATAACGGCAATAATAATCTTATTATGCTGATTATGTCAGGAATTATCGAATTGTTATACTTTAATAATCCAATTCTTTAGAGCCATGGCCATCGCCATGACAATGATGATGGGCAGAATTGGAGCAGTCATTGGAAATCTTCTATTTCCTGTTCTATTTAAGTTGAGTTGCTTAGGGCCATTTGGAATGATTGGTATTGCTTGTCTAGGTATGTTCTCACACTTCAGTTTCATATCCATTTACAAAGTACCTGAAAAATAATATTTTCATGAAATAATTGATATTTTTCACACCTATTTCATATAGTCTGTTCAGTTCTGGTATTATTTGTACCACGAGCCAACTCAAGCCTGAAGACATCCATACAATTGAATGGGAAATGAACAAGTTGTCCTTCATTCTCAGTAATTGAATGTAAATATTAATTGAATAATTAATAATACTAGAATGACTACATATTGATACACATAGGAATTGGTGCCCACTAGATAATCACATTAGATATAAATAATAATATTCATAAACATATAGTGTTGTATATAGCTAACATAATATTATGACAAAGTATCTAATAAAGATGTACTTTTTGATATTGTTTAATTCAATCAATCTTCAATGTATGTTATTGTACAATAAAATTTCTAAAATTCTATTTGCACTCTGCAGTCTGCATCGTATTTACTACATTTTAGCATTCAAAATTTCCGCCCGACGATGCAGTTGTGGCAGCCATAACCAATCAAATATCATTCTGAAATTCATTGGGCGACTGTGGTCATAGATTGAATTTTCTTCCATTGGCAATGCTATTTTTGGTCACATTATTGGTAACACTGATTCTAGTGGACTTATGTGTCAAAAAATGCAAAAAGTGTGTGTGGATAAGATGAGAGTAGTGTTGGTGTGTTTGTAAATGGGTTATGACTATGTAGCATCCAAAGAGTAATAGCGAGAGTACATTGATATGCAACAGGGTATTTAATGGTAAATTCTTTGTATGTAATTCATCAATAGTAGAAAGTAGCAGTAATATTAAATTGCGAGGAGAAATCACCGTTATATGAAGCGAATTCGTATTGATAAAATGATGTCAAGTAGAGGTTGTTGAGTTTGATGATATTTATGTTTTGATCATTGACACAAACAAGTTAATTTGGGTCATTGTTTGTTATTGTTAGATAGAAAAAAATTATGGAAAATATATATGAAAACGGTAATTATCAAATGGTTACTGACACCAATGACATGACTACACTTGATATCCAAAAAGAGGTGAATATTAAATTTTCTTTATTTCATACAATTGAATTCGCAGTGTTAATCGATACATACTTGTGACTTACGTCCATTTCACTGTTCATTGATTTAACTTACCTTAAATTCTATTTTCAGTCTAATTCCATTTGTTTATTGGTTTGTTTTATTGTATATTAGGATTCACTTCTTGATCATATGGAAATTTCAATTATTGAAGCAGAAAAACGTGCCAATGGTGGATTGAACTTGAGGGAATTCTATACGGTATATTTAGTTGAAACCAAGTAAGACATAGTTATACGATGTTAGACGAAAAATTTTGAGGTTCTACGTGTTGATAATTCTATCTGTACTTAGAGTGGTTGATCCGGATTTCAAAGATGCACTCACGACAATTAGCTCATTGTGGAGAAGATATACCGAGTTTGAAATGCTCAGAGCTTATTTGGAGATTACTTATCCATTTGTAGTATTACCACCATTACCTGAAAAGAAAATTCTCTATGCATGGCAAAAAGTAACAACCGACACTTTTGATCCTGATTTCATTGATAGAAGACGTGCTGGTCTCGAGGTAGGTTCTTTGAAATTTAGCGTGAATAGAATGAGACAAATAACTGTATTACCACAAATGACTTTTTTATTTGTTTGTTGATAGAATTTCCTTTTGAGAGTTGCATCACATCCAATTCTATCAAGGGATACACATCTAATGGGATTTTTACAACAACGGGACGGTTGGAAAGAAAGCATAAAAGAGAGTGGTTATTTACAATTAGCTGAAACCAAATTGAAAGCATTGAGCGTTGCCGTGAGACTACGGAAACCTGATAAACGATTTGAAGCAGTCAGAATATATGGGTTAGAGCTTCAAGTGGGTAGAGAATTTATAGCATATGAGAAATGGAGGTATAAAGTGTTTCATGATGATTGAAAATAAATTATTTTACAGAACAATTTGTGTAATGTGCTCCGTGTACGGGCAAGACTTGCCGAGCGGCAATTTACTTTATACAAATTGCACGCGAATTATGGTCGCGTATTCAGCGAATGGAGTGCAATAGAAAGAGAACTTGGTGATGGGCTCCAAAAATCCGGACATTATATGGACTCATTGGCTGCTACCATCGACACTCACCTGGAGGAAGAGGAATTGATTGCGGATCAATTGAAGGAATGGCTGTTCGGTGCATCGGCATTGCAAGCTGTTGTAAAACGTCGACAAATTTTGCAACTAGCGAAAGATGCTGCTAGTGACAATCTCGCAGCAGCTTATGAACAGAAGGAAAAAGCTGTTCAAGGTATTAGATCTCTAGCTGTATTTTTCCCTTCGCTACTCTATGTTCATCATATAAGAATTGATAATAATCAAATTTCTTCAGGAAAATCCGGAATCATGTCACGCCTATTTGGTTCAGTCGATACTGAAGAAGTTCGTGAAATGAAGGTGAATCAATTGGAACAGAGAATATCACAAGATGAAGAGGCTGTGAAACAAGCTGATGATGATCTAGCGTATGTTCAAATTTTCTTTTAAGATATTATCTATATGTACAGCAAAGTTCAAATAATTTACGAGAATTTTATCATCAGATCATTCTCGGAGAAAGCAATGATGGACATTGAAAGATTCCAATGCCAAAAAAGTATCGATTTGAAGGAAACACTTACAGCTTACTGCGTTTTACAATTTAAGCTCGCTAGAAAGGTAATAACAAACATTTAACGTTATTTGAATTATTTCAATACAATTTTTCATTAAAACCAATATAACATTTCATCACAGGGTTTTCAGGCGTGGCAACATATAAAGGAGTGCTTGGAGGGTATGCCCTAAGACCATTGATATAAAACCAAAAACTAAGATCTGATCATAATACTTATTTCTAATACTCGAAAGAACAATAATATTCGCACCTCACGCAATCCACTATTATATATATATATATATGTACATTCCTGTATTCAATATTAACAAATACGAATTTAATCTCTTAATAATTAATATAATAATTCATAATTAATATTTGTGGATGGATCCCGCCATCAATTATTTTTTCGATCAAATAATATGAGTGTTTATATGTAAATTTCAAATATTTATTTTGACTATTCATATATACGTATATACGTGCGTTGATACAGAATTTATTGTACACTCACCACTGATGATTTATTCACAATTATGAGAAACTCATTTTATGTTAAATATCTTAAAGTAGAAGGAACAACCAAACGTGAAATGTACAATTGATCGAAGCAATATCAGAAAACACGAAAGACTGCCATCTCTTCTCCTATATTTACAGAATATAGAGTGCATATTTGTGTGCATGGCAAAGTGAATGAATTGAATTTAAGTTCTCTCATCGTACAATTGTCTTTACCGCTGAATACAATTATATCACACATAATAAAAAAAATGTTTTGAGGGTCAAATAAAGTACACAATATACTTATTTCGATTCAACTATGAACTCATTCAATATTCTAGAATGCTTTCGCGAGTGAAAGTTGTTTAAAGTAATCGATTTCATCCATGAGCGAACACACGACCGCAAGGAAAGATAATGGTCATAGTTGATGTGAGATAAAGCACGAAAATTCTAATTACAGTAAAAAACGCCCCCATACCTGTGGCTTCATCACATTCATGAATCGTTATATCGAACTGAATATGAATTATTCAGCATAAATTACTTCGTTCGTTATTCAGAAGTAATTTACAGAATGAAGTTATGTTTGTTTATTTCAGAGTAGCTTGAAATTTCAAAAAATAAATATTATTCAATTAGATCATAAATTGAATTCATTGACAGAAGTCAATTGTAAAAGTTATTTCGGTGCCAGCTGTCAAAATAACTTAGCATTCAATGTCAACTCCTCTTGCTTCATAATTATTCCCAATCTCGAAATGTAAATAGAACTCTTGAAAATATGCCAGTCATCGTTCCCAATATAAGTTGATTATTATGAATAATGAATACAGTCTAATTCGGGTGATAAGTTCAGATGAGGTATGAGTTTTCACACTTATTCATATATTTTTCGAATATATTCATTGCAACTGTGTACAATTTTTTAAAAATTATGTAGAAAGTCTACTTTAATAATCATATATAATTCTCAGTGTTGAATATACATTTGCCATTTCAATATTCACTCATACTTTAGTAAATAATATCACAGAATTCAATCATTTATAAACCATCGTAGTAGATTTACATAATGATCATAGATTATACATGGCAAATTATATTATTGTTACATCAACTAACAGTCTTACTGCAAAAATTAAAACAGAAAACAACGGTTTCAATTCATCTTATGCTTGTGTAAATCATAATATATTATCTGCACGTGCCCATAGACAATAATATACGGTATATCTAATATATTGACGATCACAATTGTAAAATCACATGATATTGACAGAAAAGTGATTCTAGGTACGAATTTATGCAGATAAATTCTCTGCACATTCGCCAGAAATTTATCGTCAATTTTTTCATTCTATAGTTTTTTCGTGTATTAAACAAGTCGTTGTGCACCGCCGTTAGAAACGTAACACGTAGTCGTTGAATATTCTTCCCGACGAATATCGTTGACTTCTAGCTCATTAAGAGGTATCTGCCTTGTTGTCAGCTTGAACGTTTTTGGATGAGGTAGCCATTTGAACATATTCCACCATCTTTTTTCGTATCCACTACTGGACATTCCGTAATACTTGGCATCTTTATTTTTTGCTGTATTACCGTTTTGTGTCGTTATCCTATTGACATTATCATTGTCATTGTCATTGCCATTATCATTGTTGTCTAGAGATTGGGTGTTATTTGTTTGCTCAGTTGGCGATACTTTTCGTATTGGTGTAAGATCAATACAATTTTTACTATCAGCAATCAAACTTGTTGATTGCACATCGGGAACTCGATTTGATTCCGTTGTGAGGAGTTTCGACATCATTTCTGATTCAGCAATTACCAAACTGCTTTGTCGTCGAGTTTCATCACGTACAGAATGTCCTGAATAATCTGAATATTCCCGAGCAATCGCTGTGGCGCCTGTCACTATGCTTCGTGATCCGAAATTACCGGTATTTCTATGTTGAGAACGTGAAGGACTTGAGTACGATCTTTGATCGTGGTGTCCTCTTGAAGATTGTAAACCCCGACAACTTTTTGAAAATGTTTCCTGCACATTGTACAGTTATTTCAAAATTAGAGATAGGATATTAGATTACACTGTACTATGTCTGCCATAATTGCCGAATCGATATTTCGTACTCACCCTGAAGGCTTCACGGAACTTATTGGACATGATGTTATACAGAATTGGGTTGATGTTGGTTGAAATATAATACATAACGCCGGACACGTATGTAAAGAGAATATAGAGAAACTGCATCCCTTTATCTGTGGAGGTAACATGATCGCTACCCGTACCATAAATTGCAATTAAGCGTTGAACGTGAAATGGGGCCCAGCAGATGAAAAACGCAACCACTACAGCAACTGAAAAGCGAGAAAAGTATTAGAAATTGTACAATAATTCATCACAAATAATTCAACACGGAATGATGTAACATTGCTCACACGTAATATGTGCGATGGTTCATAAAATCAAATTGAAAAATGATTCAAATCAGGGGAATCCTCGACGCACAATTTTCCCCAACTTAATATCCTCTCATTTAATTATCGATTGTTGTAAAGTACAAAATGTTGCTACACGTTTTTTGCTTTGTATTTACATTCATCGATGTTTAATGTTAAAAAAAAACAATACTAAGAAGTGCATCGACTTTTTGTCGTAAATATGTCACTGATCAAAGCTATAAATCTCAATTAGCATTCGTGTACTCTTCTTATACGTACGAAAGAATTAATATATTCAGTCATAACGATGTACCAATAAGTCTTCTGTAAATGAATGGGAAATGATAAATGATCTGGGATTAAGTGAAAAAAGATGTTGATATTGCGTAATTCGATTGCATACTTTGAAAGACAACATTGCGATGTTCTATATTGATTTGTAATATCATTATGATTAGTCTACCTCCTTGACCAGAGAAAATTACAGGAAATTAATCGTAAATCTTAGTTGATGCGACAAATTGGAATTGTGTTGAGAACAAACTGCATACAATTTTTTTTGTCATTCGCATAACTATTGCGTCTATAAATAAACCGGTTATCATCAATAATAGTACGTCAAATCAGAGTGGAATAATTAATCATTAATATAATAACTCACTAAAGTTGATAATATGGTATCGCTATATATATATATATATATTTATTGAAGTGGTGTCAAGCAAAATCAATATGTTTGAATTCAAAACATCGAGTTATTGGGTTGGAAGTGCATAAATCCACTCCAACAATTCCCTTGCCAATCCATTTTCGACCACAAGAACAACGTAACAACACATGTCAGCATATAGACAGGTAGAATGAATACATACGCATGATAAGTAAACTAACAAATTACTGAATCACAAATCATCAAAGATAAGCTTAATCGCGGTATTGCCACCTTATAAATACATAAATAAATCAAAGATCATAATTGGATGACATTTAAATACCATTCAACAAGATCCGTTTAATTACTCTAGTAATTGTAATCGATTTTTTTATCGGTGTCAAATACAAATTGATACATGTATAAGAATTCCCCTATTTCAATTATCTATTCATAGGAAAAATAGTTGTTCAACATGTTGCTGATGTCTTATTCATGATTTGATGTGTCTGAGATACATTAAACATAATATTGATACAATGAAAAACGAAGAATTAATGATTTCACACTGATTAATTCTTTGATGCCATATTCAATAATTAGGAATCAAAATTTTTGCACAACAACCATAAATATATCTTCAATCAGCTATTCAATATTGTAACGTACATTTATTATAGATAAGAACATATTGGTTTATTTAATCTTTGATTACATCTTGTATATCATATAAAAGCTCGAAATCTAATCAGATATTTTATGCACTATTGATCTGTTTTGAGAGTGACATAGATTGAAGTTATTATGTCCGTGAATTGAATTTCAAAATCTACACTCGTATCATGTTAAAATGTTTATACCAAAAAAATGTCTATCCTCCACTCAACTATTCATTAATGCAATGGAATTGTTTCCATAAATTTTTTGTTTCAGATATTTTTCAAATGCTGTTCTGATATCGAAAATAATTTTCGGGTTTATTTTAGCAATTCCCTTATTTTATCCCGTTTCGAAAGTGTACGAAAACCACATCGAAGTGATCAGTATCCTTTGATCCACAAGGGTCGGGGAAACTTGATACAGATAAGCTGAATTCTTTACAACTTTATCTTTAGCGTTGAGATATTTGATCAGGTATTCATCATTGAGCGTCACAATGATTTGCAACATTGCTCGAATGCTTTCGAACGTATTGACCAATTAAATTCAACGCACATGTGATTCATTTTGATCGAATTGAATTAATATTCGATGCATTTATGACTGAATGACAATATATTTATGAGCATAAATTTATAATTCTTTAATTATACGACCAACTGCATCGTTATTCATTTTACGTCTTAAATTTGAAGGAAATTAACACAATTACGCAGTCATTAAACATTTTTCATAGTGTTCATATAATTAATCAATATTTTTCAATGATGGCTACTCTGTAAACTAAAATATATATTGAATGGATGCGGAATTTACTGTTCATATATTTCACACACGCGAGCGTTGTGGAATTTTGTTTTCGACATACAATCGACAAAGACGGTAACAGAATAATGCTATACAAAATTCTTGCCAGTCAAGTTTTTTGACCACAGGCAAATTAATTTCATGTTCGAGAAAAAAAAGGGAGAAAAAAAAATTGAAAAAAACATCAAGGACACAAGTGTATATAGCTTGTGAGCCCTCTCGCAACTTCAAATATTCATATTTTATATTTTCTATCTGTAGGTCTCATCAGATTTCACATAGGTTTATGCTTGGAGGGGATGCAAATACCCATTTGTAGAAGATCGAATATAAAATGTTTATACTCTACAATTTTTTTTGCGCTGTCTCATTTTGAAAAAACGGAAATAGAATCTCTGTTATTTATAAATGTGTATGTGGTTAGTTCACTCTCATCACAATTCAACCGTATTGAACAGAGTTTTATTGTTTGGAGCTCGTATATACTTTTAGGTAATCGTATAAAATCCTTGCATTACACAAACTGTGGTGGATATATTGAAGTTACGACAATGAGGAAAGAGAGAAGAAAGGCAAACGAAAGATACTGAGGTATGAACAAAAAATGGTAAGCTCGTATCCGAGGATCAGCGTTTTTTTTCTTCTCTATATTTTTTTGCGTCAAAATGTGAACGGTATACTTTGTAGTTTATGATGCGTGATGTAACATAAAAAATTTATGCAGTGAATTGGAATTGGAATGGGATGACGGAATATACATATATGAATTATAAATCAAGTGTATCTATACATATAGTGTCAAAATGATTGAGATATAGCCGCCCTATACGAATCCTGGACACGTATATTTATACATAGGGGAGTTGTTGTATAACATTGAAACGTGCGTCGTCGCTCTGATACAAATCAATTTTCGGGTTGTATTTACTGTTCGTCATATTCATCCATGCATGAACAAATATTCAATACTTCATTGCAATGTTCACGGTATATTATAATTGAACGCTGGGTAAATTTGGATTTAATTGTATGTGCATGACTACCAATCAGATGTATGCTAATGGGACGCACAGCGACATTTGAATGGCAGTATCAATCATGCATGGGATCATGAACGTTTATGAAGTTTGATTACAATACACGTCAAGTTCATCAATTTATTTCTACACTTGATAAAACGTATTGGAGACAATTGAGTAGCACTGTGGCATAGTTCGACGTTCAATCATCTATCTATGAGTGCTTACGTTTTTCACATCTCACTTCTCTTATATTATCAATAACAATATCTTCGAATACTGATGATGTGAACATTTAGCATCATGATACTGATGGTCATAATGGAAATATGGATAGCAATGATGGAATTTATTTTTTCGCCATTGATCATAATGAATTTAAAGGTCAGAGGAAAGAAAAAAAAATAAATGGACGGATGTCCGTTCAAATGTCAAATTGGCGGTTGTTTTATGTTTGCGTTTATTTGTAAGAAGATATGACTTGGCCTTGTATAAAAGAATAGCAATTCAGATGTGTCTTCAAGTTCTCATTAGTTGGACTTATTCCCAGGCATCATTAACATTCGTTGACATTGATTTAATTTTTTGACTGGCGTTATGAACTTTGATATCTTACAAAAAGAGACAACTGTTAAGACATTTCAATTATATTACAATTGTAAAGTGATGTTTGGTACTGTGAAAATGATCTATCTTAAATATTTTAAAGTCAAATATTTAGTTCAGTCTGTTTATTACTATTTCAAGTCATATTATACTTGCGCATGGCATTCAATT
The DNA here is from genome assembly GCA_030523045.1 of Meteorus cinctellus. NCBI lineage: Eukaryota > Metazoa > Arthropoda > Insecta > Hymenoptera > Braconidae > Meteorus > Meteorus cinctellus. The sequence goes on along the minus strand of JAPYZF010000090.1, from coordinate 168,339 downwards.
AATGAATGAAATTGTAAAAAGACATTTTTGATGTCAAATGAAGTGTGACATTTTTTTTCTCAAACATTCAAGTGCTTTCAGAGAGTGAAAAAGGACAAAGGAATGACACGGCAGCACTAATTTTTTCGTTTGTGATGCTGTTTTTATACGTCTAGATAATATAGAGGTGAAAGAATATTTACGAACTAATGCATAATTTAATTTGTCACTGAGATGAAAAAAACATCACCATTTTCTTGCTTGTTCTGGATTTTTTACATTTGCCTCCTCCACACTTGTTATCGTTAGATTATTTTTAACGTTTGACTAGTACTCCAATTACATTAATGATTACAACAGTATTTGATTTACGAACAACCATTCTGACAGATATAATAGTGTTACACGTGAGATAGAAAAAAAAATGGGTAGAGTCGACTCAGTATACAGAGAGGAGTATCATATTCACCCATTACATACAACGCTCATTTCTGATATCGAAGATATATAACTTGGACTGAAATAGATATCGATGAACGCGTTACTACGACATGATCACGGAATTCCATGCCTCATAAAGATTTTTAATGCATTCCTTTTCTGTGAAAGGCTTCTAAAAAAGTTTATGATTTTGTTTACTAATTTATACTCGCTCTTCTGCTGATAACCTTCACATTTTCTTTTTCAAAAAGTTTATTTTTCTCACAAATTCAGTACCAATGCTTTGTTAAACACTAAAAATATGTACGAGAGCCAATTAATTCACAGTGACTCACATTAACAATATATACTGGAAAAACCATTATGTGATTCAAATGAATTTCGTTGAGTCAATTCATTTTTTTTTTTCTTATTGTAATTTTGAGAACTTTGACCATCAACATAATTTGTTTGAACTACTTTTCGTCTGGGCAAAAGTTGAACAGACTCGTGTTCATTCGACTTTTGTTTTCATCATCCCAACTGTCAAATTATATAAATTTGTTTTGTAATTTTACTGAATTAATATATTATATATTATAAGAAATGTGGCTCGACTGATGAAATGCTTCCAAGCGTATGTATATAAACACGAGTCTTAAGTCTCAAGTGTTTCACCTGAATATATTTATCTAACATATAGTAGCGAGCTTTACAGGTTGAAATTATAAGTTTGTTGAGCAATCTACTATGTTGAATGATCAATGAGTACAGAATGTGCTAATATTCATGAAAGTTCTTTTGATATCTGGATAAAAATTTACTGCTGTTGTCAAATAGAATTCATTCGAGTTAAATTAAAATATAATTATACAAAGGCAAGTTGTTTTGAGTCGTATGAGAATATGAAAATGAAGATAGGTTGAAAGAGTGTGTGCAAGAAGTGGAAAAATATTGCTGCAAATATGTAGAACATGGAAAATTCATAAAAATACCATAAGCAATCGACTTTTCAATAAAGTTTTCATATAAAAAGACACGTCATAATTCTTATGACACTTGGTCAAATTGTGGAAGTCTTTTTCCACTCTCTCTCTTCGTTCAGTTATTCTCCCATGGTTTATTTAGAAAATTTATCTTTTGCATTTTCTCTTGTGTATGATGAACGTTCCAGTTGGATAAACTGGAATGCAATCAGTGAACAAACATTCAACTGGATTAATTGGAGGATGATATTTTGCATTTTACGATATTTAATTCTACTCGGAATTAATACACGTTTGAACGATACGTGTTGAGCCTCACGTGCTCATCTCTATGTTGTATTTTCGAACAAAAATATAAACTAATCTTGGGACTCCCTGAAATAGAAAGAAAAAATATGTATTGTGCAATCGTTTTATGAATGAATAATTATCACTTGTGTGTGTTTAATACATTCTAAATTTTTGATACAATAATATCCCGATATTTACATAATACGTGACGCATAATAATATTGCGTCACACATTCCCTATCCTTATATCTCAGAACGTAGGGGGATCCGACATTGTCATAATGTCAAAAAAAAAAATAGCTCTCTAATTATAGATGATATCTATATTTCTTATAGGATATAAAAATCATAATACCTCATGGCGCCCACGATTTTTTTCGGGCCTCAGTGAATTACACAACTGTAACTCATCTAGGAAATGTAGGAAGAAGAGAATGCATTAGAATGGGGAGAAGTAAAAATAAAGAAAGAGGGAGGATAGTTCTGTCTCCCTAATAATTTGAGGCAGGCATTGTTGTATATGAAATAAGGGAGAAACCACCAATGGAGGTCCGAAAAGTATCATTGCACCCTGTAGTGATATTTTATCCTTGTAAATGTCTGAGTCAACATTGTTATAAGAACAAACGTGTGGAAGATGAGGGTTCAGAACGACGCTGGGAACATCATATAACGCCCACTGAAATCTTGGAAAATTCTTTAATGGTTGAATGGGATTCCATAAATATTTCAGCGATACGTCGTTAGGAATAAAAATAGATATATATATATATACGTGTCTACATAATAGCGAATCTTTATGTAGCACCATATACAGTTGTGAATAAATATCTTTATACCTTGAACAATTGATGGTGATTGCGCGATTTGTATACTGTTATTAAACCTGAAGATTGCCCATGTGATTTTCTCCTCACCAATGATTATAATTCAATTATCTTGAAATGTATACGTGATTCAGCATTTACAGAGCTATTCAAGTTTGATGTTCATCATGGACACGTGTCATTCATTAGTGAAACCATTTTTCCAAAAATAAAATATGCAAAGAGATGTAATTTATATACACGGTAGAAGTTTTATGTAAGATAATTTGAATATCTCGCTAACTTACCCAGCATTTTGAGAACTCGTCTGGATGACTTTCCAGTTTGATGTCGGCAATTCCATCTTTTTTTCCGATTCTCAGCAATACCTCCACAGCCCTGATTTCTCATGTTTCGTTTCTTCATCATGTCAGATTTTTTTAGCTTGATACCAATCAAAATATACAACACAGTAATCACTATCATAGGCACAAAAAAAAATATAAATGTTGACATTTCGAATGAATGTTTAATCACAATAGTTTTTAATGTGCAAACAACCATATCAGGACTGATGTGTAAATGTTCGACGATACCAAATTGAAGTGCTTGTGGTATTGCAAAACACAAAGCCACCAACCAAATTACCAAAATCAATTTTATAGCACGTGACAATTTAGACATTGTGTGTGCCAAAAACGGATGGCAAATAGCAACATAACGTTCAGCAGTGAATGCGGTAATAGTTAAAACACTTGCATTCGCTGAACATTCAGCGGCTAATCCACGTATAATGCAAAATCCTTCACCAAATATGTATGGATATTTGGACCATACAAGATAAATTTCCGCAGGCAAACCAGATATCAATAGCAATAAATCCGACACTGCTAAACTGAAGAGATAGTAATTCGTCGCTGTATGCATTGACTTGTTGCGCACAATAATAATGCACGTGCTCACATTCCCAATAGTTCCAGTAAGGAATATCAATAAATACATTATTGTCACTGGTAACACAATATGCATTCCATCACGTCGTGCTCCAAAAATACGATAAGCTGCATCACTGCTGGACACATGTGATACTGTCGTCGATTCAGTAAAATTCCAGATATTTTCTATCATGGATTCTGTACTCAATGAACCCTCCATGATTAAATATAATTCCAATCACTCACGATTAATCATCATACATTAAGGTCAGGTAGTATAATTATTTCATTATAATGTGATCCATAGTCATGAACCAATCCGCCTTTCCATCAATCTTATGTTTATCAAGTAACCCATCATCGGACGGGAACAATCAAGAAATTAATGTGATTAAAACCACTATGATAATATATTGAGCCACTAGTTTTTGTATTGAACCAAAGTACTATTATTTCAATATCAATTCTATCATAAATCTACATTATTCACATATAAATGACAATAACAATAGAGTTATCTTTTCCATTTGATTACTCGATGGATGATACAGCGCCGCGAGAATACAAGTGAAGACTGTGCGGCAATGATGTGTCTAAAGCGGTCAAGCTACTTTGCCGCGTGTGCTCATAGTGGGGAAGTATATCCAACCAGTCTGCGCCGGCGGATGAGATAGAAGCACGAAAAGTACGTCGACCGATTCATATAACGACAATTATGTACGCATGCAAGCTCAATAGAGATATCTAGGATGAAGGTCTCCTGCGGTATGAATGGTAAATGAGTATTTTCTGATGGTTGGAGATAAACCCCGTTTATCGATGATTATCCTGCACACTAGGAATACATATTGGAGTTGATTCAATGTGATTTCCTATTGTATATACGATAAATTATACGAAATAATATGGTCCAAGTGAAAAAATATAGTACCAACAGTTCATAACAGTAAAAACTGAATAATAATCCGCTAATTCTATATGCATAGATAAATTAAGAATTTATTGTTTGGAGATTTTCCGTTTTTATTTGTCAGGGTTTCAGCTTTATCACAATTTATAGTACCTTCTATGTTTCGTTAATGGCTATAAAGATATTAATTCGTTGGGCTATCATAATTTTTTTCCCCTTTTCTGACAATATAGCTGAATGGAAAAATTCATCGTTGATCCTCGCACAAAGAATTATCTCATTATTTTACTATGATGGACTCCCGATCAGCAATTTTTTCTCCATTTCTTCCAACGTTATTGAACCACCCATTGTGAATCTTTCATCTATGAGCACGATTGGTGAAAGATCAATTATTTCATCAATCGTTTCATGCTCAAGACTAGGTTAATCCTATCATATATACTTAATGTCACGGCATGAACTCTACTTATTTATATTTATCCAGACATATAGCTATAATTAACTTCATATTGAATCCTGTTGTGGGATAATGTATGTTACGTGATAAGGGAGGATAAACGGCATCGACAGGGTATAGGCATGAAAAAAGTCTTGGGTCCCTTCATCCCCTCCTCGTCATGAACCGATGCCTCTACCTCACATGTATGTTCCACATATTTTTTTTTTGTTTCACACTCTCTCCACTCATTTTGATGACGAACTCTGCCCATAAATTTGTAAAGGGTGGATATGATATCAATTGATATATGCAATATATATAGATATATATAGTAACTGTACTTTTTTACCAGTTTTGGGTCTTTATAATTTATATTGTAGAAAGGGGATGGAAATAAAATGTTTTTGGATGGTACTCACAGTTCTCACATTTCATCGTATGTTGATAACTTTGATTCATGATGATTTTTTTGTATGCAATAGAAAATTTCTTCGAGAGTTCATGAATTTATTTTGAACGTTGACGAAGGAACGAAAAGTATCTGCGTGCGTCGACTATTAAAAAAGGAAGATACGTGCAGACTTCTGAAAAATCATTTGCTCGTAATGGAATCACACATCTGACTTGTTTTTTCTTTTTTCTTTCGCACTCAGTTCGAGTTTAACGTCATATCATGCCTATTTGACTATAGAGTTTTGGGACGGTCCGAGTGGCCCGATAACAGAGACGGAAAAACAATGGGAGAAAAGAATCGAGGGAAGAAATTAGATGAAATGAGAAGGAAAAATCGGGAAGGAATGTGTCGTCAGCTGGGAAAAAAAAGTGGCGGGGACAAGACATTGATTTATTGCTCACTGAATTCTGAAGTGCCGTTTTTTTTCTAATTCTGTCAGAAAAGTCAACTCTGGAAAAAGAAAGCACGTAATTTTTCGCTTGTACAATACATATATATGTATGAATATGAGTATTTATAAATGTATGAAATTGTGCAGTGGTGTGAGAGATAAAAAATTTGAATTTTAATCAATACAAAATGAAAATCTGACGTATAACTATAAGAATATCTTGGAATTCATGAGCTTCGAACAGAAGATAGAAGTTCCTCAGGAAAACTCTGAGATTGTGGGGAAACGTCAGATATACAGGAAAAATGATTGTAATCCCTAATTACATTCTCCCCAAGTGATTCCAAAGTTTGTAGGAAGTATTTCCGGAATAAGCGTGACGGAGACAGACATAACAGAGATGGGAGAAAACAACATAGAGATTTAAGTGAGCTGAAGAGAAGTGTATTTCAAACCAGGATGAGTGCGTAAATGAATTGGATGATAGAAAAAAAGTTCTATTTACATAATATATCTGGAGATCGAATAAAATAGGCATGAAATTCCGTGACTCTAGCCGCAGACGTTGGTCTACTGACTCATTGGAAGTTGACGGCATAGCTTGTTTACGTTTTATTTCATCAATTACTAACGATGCGATGTAGAAATGAGCGTTGCTCCTTTTCTACCTCTCGCTTTCTGCGTCGCTCTCACAACAAATTGGATATATATATATATATATTTTCTAGGGGAAAAGCGACAGGATGACAGATGATATGAACTGACCACGTGGAAAGTACTTTTTCACAGTGTGAGTACATTCAATAATCATCTTCTGATCCGAGTTCCATCGTCATTAGCTTCAAAATGAAGAATTTAATTACTTGTGTATTACATTTACTTAACTTATAACGGGTAAAAGTTTATTTCTATTTTTATACTGTATAAAGGAGTAATTATGAAAATTACACTTTATAATTGCGGTGTAGCGGCTTGGATTTGTTCAGAGTGGCGTAAGTTTTCGTCATGAGTCTAGACCTATAGAATCGATAATTTTTTACGAAACTCGTTATTTACTGTCGAGCAAAATTGACGACTGTGTTACCCTTTTCGAGTACGGTACATTATCGCGGATTTTATTTTATGTCTTCGATCGTGAAAAATACTCAAACCCTGATGGATTACGTATTTATTAAATGTTTAGGTGCAAAAAAATCTGCCAAAAAAATGATTCATAACTGCAATAACAAAATATAGAATTTTTTCTTTCACATTTCTACAATGTGATTGTCGCACGTAATGTCTTCACTTCGTCACTCAAAATAAATGCGTGCGCATTATACGGCAAATGTTCTCAATGTTGAATTCCCAGCTGGGAAAAACAACCGATTGCGGTCGTTGGATGTACAACCTCCGCAATAAACATACATATATTCTATTCTCCTTCTTCCCTTGCATTTAATGACGAGAGTGAAATCGTGCGAATTTGAAAACCAACGATTGGTATTTGTTTCGTAATGTCTTTCCCTTCAATCGCGTGATTATCTGATAACTATCATTCTCTTCCCCGCAAAAAAAAAACTAATTCAAATTATAAAATGAATGCAATTAAAAACATCAATGGCATGGATTACGTTAATGACTATGTGATAATTTCATTAAATTAATAATTTAACGAATAATCCCAGAGCATTCTAAGTCTCCCAGCAATTTGTTCGGGATATTCTATTGTATCAATGTCATCAAATCAGAGTTGATAATTTGACCCTTCATGCTCCGCTACACTTTAATCTGGATATGAAAATAATGATCGACCGTTAATTAAGATTAACATGGCTAGTGGTATTAGAGAATATTAGTCACTCACCTGAAATGCATTTGAATATCCGCGATAGGGATATATACCACCGAATATGTAGCGGTAGAATCCTTCATGTCCAATTCGATATGTTCCCGGTTGTGCATCCGATGGGATTGTCCATGATATTTCCGCGTGACTAGTTCCGAGGATGACCGATATTCTCGTCCAATGGAATCTATGATTTGCCAAAGAAAAAAGAATTCGCATATGTGAATATATCCATAATCAATTCAGGATTGTAGTGTTTTTTCATTCATATTTGTCAATACCTCGTTTCCCAATCTGCATCAGTAGCAATCACATCCCAACGATCATCTATCATTTTTTCAACTGTGAGAAAGCTTCCACCGGTCATGAGATTATTTTGTGGATGCCCAGCAACCTGCACAGAGATTTCATCCAACTTACTGACTGTATTATACGTGAAACGAATATTGTTACGATATCGAGGAGAACTTTTGTTCAGGAAATTTATTTTTTCCTCATTTGCACAAGTGTTCCTTAATACAGTAAAACCTCTTCTCCTTACGACCTCTTATTATATAGATTCTCAGATTGCATTTCACATAAAAAATTATATAGATTTCTGTCCATTATTCAAACTGTTAGATGAAAATGAATTATCATTCGATCAATGAAAATAAATTTGCATGCGTCGGGTATCTGCCCAAATTGTATTTCATATTCAACATTGAATAACAATTGGCAGAATCTCATGATGACCCGTCGTAAATCTAAATATTGATAAAAAAAGTTAACTGATTTCGTTTAAACCATTGTTTAAATAAAGCGCGATTAGAATTACTGATAGAGTAGTTTGATAATAATGTATTCCTATTCAGTAACTTTCACCAATTTGTTAATATAATATCGAACGCCCTGTCTAATATTTTTATCGTCCCTTACAATTTTACATCGATCCCGAAAATCGTAACAAGAAGAGGTTTTACTATATTTTGATAGTAAGAAAGATCTATAAATTTTGTAATAAATCCAATGACGCGCATCTTATTATATGACTTTTTCAAGGATGAGAGCGCAATAATAGTTCTTTATGGTGACACGCCATGCACTTCCTAACTAATGGAGCGCATTGGTATTGGTTTTATTGCACATGTATCCGTACTGTGAATATAATATTATATAACTCTATATATTGACTTTCCGATATACGTTTATTTATTGTGTGCACAGTTATGTCAGAAATTATCCTATACGCAATAAAAATTACTTGACTATCTCTGGGTGACCGATGACTGAAACTCCATGAAATGGAGACATATCGTTTAGTTCAGTACAATGTAACAGGAATAGTGCTGAATATTAAGGACAAAGTTGAATAATAGATGGAAACCTTAATAATTCCACTCAGTATATTCGACTATGTAAGTAACACACGTACGTAATATGGGCACTTTGTAGATGAAATTGTTGCGAATATTGTGTAACAACATGAGTATAAGTTTTGTATTTGCGTAATTTACTATTACGCAATTGCAAAAATTATTTTAGCACTGAATAATCGATATTTTTCATGCAACGGAGCCGTTCTGCTTGGAACTAAATCAAGAATAAGTTACAATATTTACAAACGTCGCAGAAACAATGTCGCCAGGTGAGACGAATTTCTTTGGTTGTACTATGCAATCACCAAAGCTCCATCCCCATTGTGGGGTATCGTAAACAACTGGAGGTTGAAGACTTATCAAATGTCTACTCAGAAGATTTGGTGGTTGTGGTCCTGGCTTAAGTTTTCTCCCCTAGCAAACAATGAAAAATTGACATAGATTGGATTCATGTTTTCAAATTTGCCTCAACTGGTATTGCGAACGAGCTAACTCATTGAGCTTACCTCCACAGCAGCTCTAACGAGCTCACTGTACTGCTTCAAATAAATGTCGAGTGTGTGCGGGCCGAAAATTGTTGATGCGCCTTCATATCTTTGAATCTACAGGGAAACATGAAAGTATAATTTACTTATAAACAGATGGAAGCGAATTATTTTAAGATTGTGTAATGAATTTATTTACTTGATACTCTTCCGGAGTTGCAATATAATCACTGTACGTATTACATAGACCCGCAATGACAACTTTTGGTTGAATTTTTAAAGTCGATTCCACTATAGAACCAACTGTCTCTCGCATTCGTCTCCCTGACATGGTTGTAAATTCACCGGGTACTCCAACAATTACGAAGTCACCGATCATAGCTAAATGAGTTGAAATCACCTTTGGCTGCCATTGATACGGTAATCGCATCTACAAACGAATATAGATAGACAACAAGACCATAATGAATTATCAGCTGAACATGAATAATGGTTTTGACATTTGAACAAAGCTATACACATGCGACATTCTACTTACTCTACCAGTCGCGAGCAATATGGGCTTTGCGCCGTGACACTGTATGTCCTCATCCGTGGGTGCAGCAACAAAGTCTCGCACGATATTCCACATAGGATTAGACGTTGTTGTTCCTTGTTCAAATGAAAATGAACCGGGCCCATCAGTTGTGCCCGCCGCAAAACTATAGCCCATTGCTGGAAAACATGCCACCACCTGAAACAATAGAAAAAATTGTCATTGAGTTGAATTGTGTCTCAGTGAATATCATGACATAGTGCCATCGTCCAGAATTCTTATTTGTGATTCAAATTGAATTTTTAATAAACCGCTCGAATGAGCGAAGAAAATAATTCGATGTCACAATTAACAACAAGATATTGATAAATAACAATCAAGTCAAGAATCGAATTTCGTTATCAAATCTTCGTCTTGCTAATCGACTTCTGTGAAACCAAAGAAACTCACATCCTCCGATTGTTTTGTAGTGTCATTGAAGAATTTAGCCTTTTGTCCTGGCACATTAACATACTGATGCACTATTCGTACTGGCCCTGTGAGTTCTGTAGCTCTCCTTCCATGCCAAATATTCTGCAATCACAGAAACATAGAAATATAGGAATTTAGAAGCCTGTTGTGCACTTTGAATGAGCAATTAACCAGTAGACTATAGACGTTCATTAAATGAAACATTCTCTCGAAAATTGTATAAAGCGTAGCAATGGAAACGTGTTCATATGCGACCGTTCACGTGATCAGAACCCATGACGACGTTTTGTCCGTACCATGTTATAGTCTGATGTTCTCATATACATTGGAATCGTATACATATCTATGAAATTAGCATCATAATAGCAATATTCGAATGAACGAAGCGTTATATAGCAAGAATGATGTTATACATCGAGCACAGTGAAGCAATGAGAAAGAATAAGAGAGTGCAGAAACAAGAAAACGAGAGGAAATTTTGTGCGTGTGTGTCATTATTACGTTGAGACATCGCTGCGGGGAAAGCGCAAAAATGGCAGGAGGTAAGTCATATTTGCAAAACTACTGGGATGCCTTATTTATATACATAATTGTTCGGATTACATATTGGTATTCGTCACTCCAACCATCCACTCTCTCTCATTTCATCAAATCTATAATTATACTTTCATCGCAAACCATTGTTGGTGATTTATACTTTTGAAATATAAAAGTTCAAAGATTATATATTGTGGTCATTATATAATGTAGAATATATTTCAATTCATATTCATCTAGAATATTAATATATGTCGGAAAATGATGTCGAAGTTATTTGCTTTCTAATACAAGTTCTGTTGTACAGGCTTAAACTTTTAGTCATTACGGAAGTCTTTCAATGCACAACAATATATATATATATATGTATATATATATAATACATTAGCCTCCTGCTCTGCCAATTTACCCTCCCTTCCGTGTCATTACCTGAACCTCAAATGAGTAAAAGCCATATATTGACATGTCATCCTCTCGAGCATTTGTTGACTTTGACATTAATTAACCCACGACAAAATTCTAGTACGATAATGACTTCTTTTCAGAACTTAAATTGCATTGAATCGTTTCCCGCATTCTCTATATAGATTTCTCGTTCTGTTTCACTCATTTGCACTCTTCCCTTTCGCACACTCGCTCAAAAGACGTCGCGTTCTGCATAACCAATGACATTTATCCCATTGTTAAAGAAAAGAGTCTTTAATTTTTTTCTTCATTATACCCGCAAATTTTTTCTTTCTTCGTGGTGGTTTTTTGCTTTCTACTGTTCATATATATGTATATATTGGTACGAGGTATCTGTGAAGACTTTTACGTAAGCTTAAGACTCATTATGAGAAAGCTCGTGCGAATAAAAATGGTGAATAACTAATTTTATTAGATGAGAAGGTGCGATAATAGACATCTTTTATTTGCTTATTAACGTCATTTACTCTCGTTTATCCTTGCTCATCTGAAATAATGAGGCTCACAAGAATTAATTCAGATCAGTTTATGGATGCATTTAAAGATTGTAAATGCATGAATTTCCCAACGATATGTAAAATTCAATGTCGTTGTCGTTGTTGTTGTCATCGTGACGATGTTGGCGATAATAATATCGATGCACCGCGTGTGAACGCGAAACGATGTGTGCTCCCATAATCCGTCTCGGATTTGTCGACATTCAATTTCAATACTGTATGTATAATGCAGTCAATAAAGATGTGTGGCAAGAGTTGCTACAAACATATACAAATATACGTATATATTTCTGCAAACTTTCTCATTTAGATCCTCTTTTATGTCAAGATATCGATGACGACTTATTTTGATTTCATTATGAAAAATAAAGTTCAGATTTACCATTGCGATTATTTACACATGAAAGAAAAAGTTTTGTCGATGAAAAAACTATTTTCACAATGGGAATGAGAATGAAGTTCATTTGACATTCAAGTACAGATTTTCAGAGTCCTTTTAATTTTCCGATATTCTCAAATTGATTGTTTTTTTCTAGAATAATCATCTGAGTGGGTCATCATTTTTTTTTGTGATGAATCTACGCTAACTCAAAGCAATGAATGATCATGCATAGCGAAAAAGCATTAAAATATTCTATTTATGATTCACGAATATGCTACTCCAGATTCAGCAATACTGTTTATCCACAGAGAAATTCGACCTCCAAATAATGTTTGAAATTTCGCATGAAGAGTGAATGAGTGTGCTTTCTATTTTTTTTTTTTCATTGTTAAATTGCACAAATTCACATACAATAAGCGGCAATAGTTGAATTTCGCACGGCAATTACTAATCTTGTTCCCAAGATCTGCAGTTTATGTACAAGCGTATGTCGAGTAACTTAGACACAAAATTTAGTACATGGAGAAGCAGACCTAACGCGCGGAAAGTGTTCTTGTATACCCTGATCCATATTACAGTGTCGTAACGACAAGATATATCCAAAGTATATGCGTTTATATCCCTCCCGTTGGTCTTTCTCTTTAATATCGTGTCAGAAGTATATACCGAGTGTTGACCTACATTGCGAACAACAATTATGTTCTAGAATTATTTCGGTAATTCTTAAAAATTCACGCAAAAACTTCAGCAAATTAATTCATCATTGTACAATGAGACATTAACTACATAATTTATTATTAAAATTTTTTTCTCTTTCATTCGAGGTCTCTGTCATTATATAAACAATTGGATCTTTATCGTGCGAAAGAAAGACCGGCGCAAATTCGTTAAGGAGTCGCCGGAAGTACATCAGAGATATTCAAGCGCATTGTACAGAAAATAACGTCCTTGAATATTCCGCCATAGGTTAGTTTATACTTTTTCCCAGCTCTTTTTCGCTGTTGTTTATATATATATATATATATATATATATGCATGAATTGAGTCTGTATACTTTGAAAATGTATCAAATGGAATTATCAAGCAAGTATAATACTCCTATCTTTCATAGGATGACGAATACTGGAAATGAAATACTCTCAACCCAAAGTCTATTCTCGTACTTGAAACAAGAATAAATATTGCTTTAATGCAAGTGGAGATTCCGGAGCAGTTTATGATTGGAATATTTCCACTTTGGTCTTCCTCTAAAATGACCTTGGTACATACAATACATGATTGGGCCGTTAATTTTGTGTGAGATGTTCTCAAAATAATAAAGAATGGAGATACTGGTGTACAGCAAAAATGAATATTCCTTTGGTATAAAGAAAATGCCGGTTATTGATGAAAAGTGAGTAGTGTCATATCTATCGAATAATATGTGCAATAAATGCCGTCACGTGTCTAGATAAATCACTATATATAGTGATCTAAGCCAACTATTCCAAAAGTTTGTTGACTGTAAGAGTTTATAAGAAGTTATAAGATGCTTGAATGGATCACGTAATGCCATTTTTCATCGTCGTTTCAAGCCATAATATTGTAACAACATGAACGATTCTTTAAAACTTGCATCATATGAATAACGTAGCTCTCTTCGATCATACGAAAGAGATGAAGGATTTGACATGATGTCTCGAAACAAAAAAGAATATTTAGATACACTATTCTCCATATTTGTGCATTATAAGCGGCATATAATGAACTATTTTGATATAAGGATTCTATTGATTGGAAATTTGAAGCGCATAAACATTCACAAAATACGATATATCATCTTGTATAGCAAATCTGGAACGCTCCACTCTATGCAATCGCTGTCCTCTCCTTCACTTTTAACCCTTTGTATAAATATTCTACACTGTAATGCCTTCGTGATCTTTCCCACGGTGATCCGGGCGTTGGGGAAAAAAAACACCATCACATCATGGTAATTAGCATGTCCGTGACTCCAGAGCTTCACAAAATCATTACTGAGTCGACAAAATATTTCTCGAATATGATTTTTTTATTTTGTTTGAGTGCCAAACACAGCGGGAACAACCCTTTTCTCATTTCCTCATATCCACTTTCTCTGGTCTTTTTGTTCACATGCATCCGCAAGATTCAATTCTTATAGAAATCTTTAGCAACCTTGCAAATATTGCAAAGGAAACTCAAAGACATGAATTCAAGTGGAAAATTGTGCATGAAAAGCACAGATAAGTCCATAAAACCGACTCATGTTCTTGAACAACAAACAGACATTTTTCCTATCTTCAAGGGTATATTGTCAATTTGAGAATCGAATTTCTCAACTTGAAGAGAGGATGACATGAATATCTGGAGATGTGAGGTTTATATTCATATCGTTTTTTCAAGAACCTGATAGGCTGTCAATATCATCACTCCATTCCAAACTGATGTGAACATACTGTTCCAAATTTGTTCTTTTTATCGGTTCATTTAAATTATCATAAAATTCATCAACCCAATATAATATTTCATGTATCATATCTGCTTTGACAAGAATCGTATTCAGAATATATTAATTTTCAATAAGACCCCAAGATCTATTCTTGGAATCAATGATTAAATTAATTTTTACTACAATTCCGACAGGTTTTTCTTTTCGCTGATTTATAGAATCATCTGGAACAAAGTTAGAAAATAATTATGAACATGTTATAGGCCATGAATATATAATATCGATTAAGAGAAAATCCTCATTTGAATGAAGAACACACACAGATATTTTCATATTTGTTTTTACATCTTGCATATCTCTGGCAATGCATCTGATTATATCTCCACACGTATGCATGCGAACGTGCCAAGGATACGTTGAGACATTTCTCTTATTTATACCGCGCCTCCTTGTTCTCGACCATTACCACTGCAATGTATATATACACGTATATATCATCATCATCATCATCATCATCATGCATAGAGAGGAGCAGCCAATACGCGAAAACTTGATAGAAGTATTCTATGTGTGGTGGGTTTCGCGTGCGGTTCACAGGATTGTATTGAAATGGCAACCCGTAAACAATGCATTGCATAACTCGGGCAGTGGAGTATACTAACATGAGGATTGACACGAACGCGACATGCGAGAGAACCTATAGAAAAGAAGACAAAAACATCTTTGATGTTATTGTAGTAGGTGTAATTGTGTGACAACGTGTGATTGGTTTACAGAAAAAATAAGAATGCAATTCAGGCACAATTTTTCCTGCGCCCTTTATTATTATATGTTTTAATTCTCATGTTCATTGAGCGTGAGAGTAGCGATATAATTTTTTCCACATCCAGGAAAATGTGTAGCGGAATTTAAATATTTCTATTTCATTTTCTATTTCACGCTCGTTACATTGCAACAATTAAATTAATTAGATAAAACATTTTAATATTTACGTCACACATTAGAAATTGGATTTGAAATAGCATCATCATGTGATGATAGTATGATGAGAAAGATTAATGTACTTAGCTAAGAATCACGAAAATACGTACATGGGAAATAATAATCGATATTTTACTGAAGTATTCGGCACGATGTGATTGCCTTAGGATATTATCCCTCCCATGCAACCCACGGGACCTTTCGCGCATATTGATTTACCATGAAGAGAAAAAAGAAAATGAAGCTTAACCACAGCCCTGATTGTAAGCACTGGAATTCTATTAAAGAATACTCCAGATACAATACCCCGATTCTATATAAATATATTCATATATTTATTCTTATGTTTATAGGTATTAGATTTAAATGGCATGGCGTGCTGATCCCACATGGAGAATCGTGTTCTTATGAAATTTCATTTGGTTATCCTTTTACTTTTATAATTAAACATCATCGTCACCACTGTGACGAAATATTAAATTTCTATTTCTCATGAATTTTGAATTCATGATATCACTGAAAATGATCAGACAAAACCAGAAATTTATCATGCGTATCACGAAATCCGTACTTCCATTTTTTTTTTGCATTGCTTGTTGTTTGGTTCATTCATTCTTATTTTGCGTTCTTCAACTAAAGTTATACCTCCTTTACCCCATGTTTCATTTCACGAATTATATACGTTAATGTGATGCGGACCGGCATTTCTTGTTCTTCTGTTCAGTAACAGACCCGCGCGGCTAAGCAAGTTTACGAAACTATTACACCATAAAACACATTCATTTGCGTGTGTGCGATGAAGTCCGTAATAAATTGCAACTAACGCAACCCCATATAGTTCCGTCAACTCGAATGAAATAATTGCTATATATTTATCAATAAATGTTGAAAACATCGGATGCATACCAACATGTCACAATTTTCACCAGTAAACAAATAAGTTATCACATAAGAGGAAAGTGATGAATGAATGAATGAATGAATGAGGCTATAAAGAAAAATGTCGCCCCATTCGTAAATTTATATCCCTATAAATTGATCGACATAATATTTGTATGACGACCTATTTTTCTCACAAATTCTTTTTTGCATCAATAAATTATTGAATACTTGAAATTGAATCAAAGAACACAAAGTCAACAAGTCCCATGTGAGATCTTTCACATAATCAATATTACGTCACGTCAGCCTAGAGAAATAAAAAAAATTTCGTTGTCACTTTCGAATATTCAAAGTGTCTTGTATGTGTATCTCAAATAACATGCAGAATATCCTTCGTCTTCGTTCATTAATTTTTTTTTCATATTCCAGTGCTCAGCATATAATTACTGAATATTTTGTCTATTAGAAAATGGTAGATCCTCATATAAGTATTTATTTTTTGTCTGCTTCAATGTGTGGGGACTTTACCGGTGAAATATGTACTGAATGGCTTGATTGTGTGTAAAGTAAAAGAGAAGAGTGCATACACACGCACACTCACATATGCTCAGTGTTTTCAAGCCGGAACGAAACTCACCGAGTGGGAGATGGATATAAGACCATCCGTCGGGGATGACGACTATCAGTGTCTTTACTTACGTACGTGAAAACATCCTGTATACATCTGTACACAGTTAGAATACGTATAAATAAAAAGTGAAATTTGAAATGATGATCAAGGTATTAAACGAGAGTGAATGATATATATTAGTGTTCCTTTGTGTAGCTAACTATTGATAAATAAATTTTGTTATTATCATTTTTACTACCTTTTAATCTTTATCGATATTAAATGCACTGACACTGAGGTAATATCAGATGAAGAATTGGGGTGTGGTTCAAAATTTTTATAACACATGACTCAGATGTCCGAGTGCCAGAAGGGTGAACAAGACCCTTTGTATATATAAATATAAAGAGAAACGGCAAAGCTGAAGAGATAAAATAGCGCGGTTGTTTCTTCAAATTGATACAAGACAAAAGAAAATTATAAATACCGTTTGGTTTTTACAAAATTCTACTTTTCATATTTGACGTAAAAGAATATTCAGACATTATTGTTGAATTTTTCAACAGTGCATTCCAAATTCTCTTTCATTCGAGACATCGATAAATCTGTTTAGGGTCATCTGGAATGAAGGGATGGGGAAAAATTCCAATGTAGCAATAGTCTGGACATCTTTCAGCTTAGGTGGAAAATGCGTTTGAAGACGCGTTATTGATATTGTATGAGAATCTATTTCATTTTTCGATTCCACATTACCGAAAAAGGAAACTATATGTCCACAATAATTGTTCAAAAATTCTTGACATCGTTCCAGCAATCAGGCACGAATCAAAATCACTTCTTGTCGAAAATTGTGAATTCAAGAGTGGAAAGACGTACAGAGAGAGAGAGAGAGAGAGAGAGAGAGAGAGAAATTGAAGCTTTAAACAGTAGTCGTGATCTTAATTCAATTTCAATCAAGTTAAAAAAAGCCATTAATTTCCAACCGTCGACCATATGTTCCGCCCTTTATCAGAGAAAAATTCCTGTTAATATTTGTCTTTGCTTTGGTGCCAAATACACAAACTCATTAATATGTCACTCAAAACATTTACATTCATCAAATTGCAGATTTTGTATTTGCTGTTTGCAATGAGCACGTACTGCTCCGCCGTGCTGATTGATCATAATGCTGCCCAAGGCAATTATTACCCGGACTATTCGAGTTATGAAGCATTCAACAATGACTACAGCGTTCACCAAGGTGTCCCAAATGTCGCTGTTCCCATACATGCAGTTTCAGCATCACCCATTCATCCTGGTGCCCACGATCTTCACCAATCTCATCATGGTATCGATCATCATAATGAACATGGCGAAGATCACGATTACTACGTAAGTACATAATCATTAACAACGACAAGATATAGAGTCCTACTCAAATGATTAATTATAAATGTGATACATTGAAGAAACATAAAATAGATTAATGATATTAGAGCAATAAGAATAAAATGAAATTAGTAAATATCCCTTTTTTTTTCTAGTCTCATCCAAAGTACACATTCAATTATGGTGTTCATGATCCTCACACTGGTGACGTAAAAACACAGCATGAGGTGCGCGACGGTGATGTCGTACATGGTTCATACAGCGTCAATGAACCCGACGGAAGTGTAAGAATAGTTGAATACACTGCTGACGATCATAATGGTTTCAATGCAGTCGTCAAGAAAGTCGGGCCGGTTGGACACCCACCACCAGCAGTACCAATTTCTCAATATGTTACGGCAGCACCAGAATATTACACACACGATCATTATGACAATCATCAATTTTAAATAATAAATTGTAATTTTATATTCTCTTTCGAAACATAAGTATAATAATACTCAGAGTTTGGTTAATAGATGTTACAATTGTTAGTAACATATAAACGACCAAATACGATTTTCACGGTTGGTGTACAGAACGGACACCAATGTAAAAACATGTGGAACATAATTCACTACTTCGTACCGTGACAATCGCGATCGACTTGCGTTTCATTAGTGGATAAAGTTCCTCAATGTTTCCGTTGCTGTTCGCACCGAAAAGTTCGCATACATATTTATACTTCACAATTTGCCATGATAAAAAAATGGCAAATAAAAAATTGTATATTTCAATGACATTTTTGTATTTTTGAAACGAAAAATAGAAAAAAAAAATCAGAAAATCAAACTGTTCGACATAAACCATTAAGCAGGTTATTCACCGCATGAGTGATGAAAAATTCCCACGCTTGAACTGTCTATCCAACTATTTCTTTATTGACACTGAGTATCGTGCAATTCATATATTATTTCGGATAATATTGCCACGCTGAAATTTGAGAGACCATAAAAAAATTCTACCAAGTGCTTTGTTGCGGAATATATATGCACACTTTTCCTCAACACAGTTCAATACACCCTCCTTCCTATATTTCAACCAGAGATGGATAACCATATTTACATAATATCGCTTACGAAATTTGTTCATAAATATTGTGACGCATTCTATGTACGCATTGTGAGAATAAGCGTGATCTTCGGAAGATAATGAACACGAAGAAGAGATAAATACTGAATGCAGAGAGACGTACGTACCCCGTATGCACCCACACACATATACAGTTCTGATATCGATCGTGACATGATATAAACGCTAATAGAGTATTATTAGCGAAAACAAGTCTCGCTTTCCTTGAATTTTTTCCGCTTTTTCTCAATAGATAAACGGAAGTACCTATCACAGCTGGGGAGAAGAAGCATTTGAATGAAGACGTCGTAATTCATGAAAAAAGCGAGGCTCATAGTGACGACGAAGAGAAAAGAAGGGGCAATACAACGACGCTAAATGAGGAGAAATGAAACGAAGCAATGAAGAAAAAGTCGTTCCATATTCATTGCGTTATTGTTTTGCGCATGGCCATGACTTCAATGGACTTGTTTCGTTTCAAGAGCTATTTTTCACACATAAACAGTTGAAAGATAACCGTCGCGTGCAATTTTTTTTACCCATTTGTCTTTCAGCAAGTGTGAACAAATATGTAGCGGCTGACGTGACATACATTTAGTGTTGATTAGAGAAAGGAAGTAACACAAATATATATGCAATACAATACAAAAGGGAAACCGGAATATAAATGTGTGACTTTTAATGTTTGTAATGCTAATTATATGGATATCATACAAATAGATATATTCCTCCACAGTAACAATATGAGATGGTCTTGGGCACGTTTTGAAATTGATGTCGAGTCCTTGCAATTTAGAAATACTTCAATGTCACTTGGGCACCGATGATCACTCTGGTGTGACCAATTTTACTAGCTATAAATTACAGTTGTATCGAGGGATTAGCTATCAGTAATCTGACTTCCCGATTCTTGACAACATGTCTCAGGTATATTGAAATTAAGCTTAAAAATTTAGAATTATTGCTAGTACCGAAAGAGAAAAAGAAAAATTATGCATGAACTAAGAAGAAAAACATGAATGTCTAACGATATATAATTATGTTCGTTCTAGTTCTGTATTGTATTAGTTGCTTTCATTGCCGGGAATCAAGCCGTCCCTCTTGATTATGGAAACATCTATGATAATGTATATAAACAAGAGCCTTTAATCTATCAACCGGTTGTCAAGATTGCTTATCCAAGCGTCTACACTGACTACGCAAAGGACTATTCTTACAACTACAACGTAATTCACCTCTAAATCAAACATATATCATTTCAATTTTCTATTCATAATCTATATAACTATCGCAATAATCTATAATTGAAACATCTTCTCTGTTTATAGACGTATCCACAATACGCATTTAATTACGGTGTGAACGATCCATATACAGGAGATGTTAAGAGCCATGAAGAAGTCCGCGACGGTGACGTTGTCAAAGGATCTTACTCAGTAAATGAACCAGATGGCACAATTCGTGTGGTAGAATATACCGCAGATGACTACAATGGTTTCAATGCAGTTGTGAAAAAAATTGGACATGCTATTCATCCATCGCCAATTATTAATTATGAATCAATTGATCCTTACAATTATTATTAAACTATTATAAACTGTCATTACTTCTTCGAACAAAAAAAGAAAACAAAAACAATATGTATCTACTTAGTTATTTATGTAAAAATATGATCGATTGATGTATTCAGAAATAAATAAGCAATTGCAACAAAATATCTCCATCCTTTGATTGAATTTTCTCCATATAATGATTTTCATCATTCGTATTAGACTGTTTCATTTGTATTTATATAATGGCGTGTCGACGAGATGCTGTCTCTACTTTTTTCAATTGATTGTTCAATAAATTGGTTAGATGTGTATGATGGAAAAAAAAAACAAAAAATCATTAGCTCAATCACAAAAGTAAGGTCAATAATCCATTGGGACAATATCTATTGAAATTGGACGTGCCATGCCTCCGTATTCGACTTTTTCTCTTTTTTTTTCCCCATTCGTTTTTTCTCGTATCCAATTGACTGGCGGCCCTTCATCTGAACTATTCCAATACGTGGAACATGTTACATATAGTGCGTTCTCATAAATTTGTCCCCTTCAATCGGCAATCAATCCATTTGTATTTATATTTGCATAATAACATTCGTTGATGCGCAAACTCGACATGAAATTATGAAAGTAGTTAGATTGAACAATGAGTTTGCGGACACAACATGTGTTATAGCCAATCAATATAAGCACCTATATGCAGGCAGTTGATGATTTGATTGCAAAAGGATGAATCAGGAAATGAAAGAATTATACATGATTATGCATACATTTCAATATATCGATCTACTTGATATTCCAACGTTAATTCATTCACACAGATTCGTGTGCAAAACGCTCAACTAACTGATTCATATGTACACTCATCGCTATTTGATTTGTCACCTTGGTACCGCCTATCAACCATGACAAGATCCTCACGCGCAATTGAATCGTATGATCTATTGAACATAAACGTCATGAAACTAATTTTTTTTTCTCCACCTATTCATTCCTCTACTTTTATTTTCTCACGCCAAGTCAACTCCACGACCACATTGCAACGCCCATGTATCTCATAATTGTAACCTTCCATAGTGTCGAGGCACTCCCGCGACATTCGGTAACTTCATGTGCTTCGCCACATAACACAAAAAAAAATGAAATTACGAATGAGACCTTGAATTGCACAATTTTATACTAGGTTTATATGACTGGGGATATCTAGTAATGTGCATTGGTCAACTTCATTTGCGACTATAAAAGATCCGGACACCATCAACGTAGTATCAGTCGATTGTTCTACATCATTGGAATACAACTAAAACTTCCTCAAAATGTTTAAGGTGAGAAATATAAAACCTTATATTTGTCTTCGGGTGAGATGATCAATTTTCAAGAACCTATTTTAATTGATTTCATATCGGCAGATTTTCGTTTTCGCTGCGTTGGCTGTGGCTAGCGACGCCATATATACCAATTACGATGAACAATATGGATATGGTAGGTCACAACTAGGTTACGGAGCTTATAGTGGTCACAGTCTTCCTCATGCATCGTATGTTGCACCGGTCGTCAGTCAAGTAGACTATGGCTACTATCCAAACACATACAAAAGTTATGGTGACCATGGATATGATCAGGACCATTATGACTCCTACGTAAGTCTTGGATATTGACAAGTTTATCATAAAATTATCCATTAAGTGGCCACATTCTATATTCAATCATGTGAACGTTCTTAGTAATCAAATTGTTTGGATTATAATTTTCGAAGGCACCTGCCAAGTACTCGTACAACTATGGAGTTAATGATCCTTATACTGGTGATGTCAAAAGTCAGCATGAGGTACGTGATGGAGATGTAGTGAAAGGATCATACAGTTTGAATGAACCTGATGGCACAATTCGAGTCGTCGACTATACCGCAGATCCACACAATGGTTTCAATGCAGTTGTGAAGAAAATTGGACATGCTGTTCACCCAACACCAATTGCCAAGTACATTGCTCCCGAAATTTACTCAAATAACAACTACGGGCATGGATATAATGGATACTAATACAAAAACTTTCCATTCAACCAATCAATTTGATAACGCTTAACATGGTACAAACTCAATTGACTCAAATACTGCTGGAAGATTTTGAACCGAAGTTTGGATTCGGGGACTGAGTATTGAATACACATATGGAAAAAACTCACCATAGATTCGTTGAATAATTTATGAGCAATTATACTGGTGCTGTCAAACATATCTTTGCCTGGTCCTGAAGCGAAGCACATCTCATTTTTTCCTGGGCATGTGTACTGAACTGAGCACTCATCGCCAGAAAATTCACATTTTGGTCCACGTGTATTTGGTGAGACATCACCTAAGTTACTGGATGCAAAAGCTGCTACGAATTTACCCTGAAGTGAAAAGTAAGAGATAGTCGAATAAAGATATGAAAATAGATTTATATACTTCTTAAAAATTCCTGTGGTATCTAAAACGTTATCACAATTTTACCTTTCCAATCATTGCATTCTTGTTCATCTGCTTTTCAAATAATAACGCAGCATAACCAACATTATCACTTGATACAAGTTTATTCGTATTGTTCATGCTTGTTGGATGTACGGCAAACCAATTGATAACACCAATTGGCTGACCATTTTCATCGATGAACTGCAGCTGCGTCATAGTTTTGTCAACGTTGTATTCATACCTGTCAGCGAAATAACAAATAAAGTAGAACAATAATTTTTATTACAACCTAATCATATTACTTGGAAATCAATTGTTATTTGTTTGAAACTCACTTATCCCTCTCGGATTGAGGATTATTCATGTATGCTAATGGACTTCTGTTTATATTCGCATCCAAAACTTCACCGTGGCCAACATAAATCTTACCCGGTACCATGGCATTGTGGGCGCGTTCAATGCTCTGTTGAATATTTTTCACCATTAATGAACATTCATGAAATACCATAATAAATTCACTTTTAACATAATAGGGCGTCATGCAAATTTTAAATATCATCACCAAATATTGATCAAATGACTAGGGGAGAACTCCAGGGTAATAACCTGAAGAATCAGACTATTGTCTATAAGGTTTATCGTCTTAAAATTCGTAATTTCTTGACCACCTCGAGCAAAGTTCAACTATTGCTAGGACCGTCGCTTTTTACTTCTATTATAGTCGGAATATATTTTGCAACTGACAGAAATATAGAAAAACATCGATTTTTTTAATTTCGTCTTGGTGTTCTCTTTCAAAATAATAAACTTCACAATAAAACGATTGTATGCAATCTACTGGACCCATTAGATTAATATTATTTGATGTTATTACCGTTGTAATTCCTCTAGCCATGGCATAGAAACTCTGTTTCATATATCCGAATGTTGTGAGATCGAATAGCATATACAGATTGTATCCGCCAGGGCTTGAGTGCGTGTGCGTTGCACTGATCATCACATTTTGAGCATTATATAGATTACCGAATTTCTTTCCAAGTCGCCGTAAAACCTACAACAAGAAATAATATACCTATGTCAACGATGATGTCATCACCTTCAGAGTCAGAAAAGGTAAATATCACTCTCTGTTTGATATCTACTTCTTTAATTATCTATTTACCTCGGCGCGAAGATCGTGATTGATCATAGCACTCTCAACACTGACAAAAACAAATCTCTCTTCACCATCATCAATTATAAATGTTCGGGCAAATGTTCGTAAATGAAGACCAGCTCCTTTTTGTTCAATTTTCGCATATCCCATCTGTGAAAAAATATAAAATGTAAGTGACGAAATATATTTTTTAATAGATATTCAATCAATTGTAATACCCACAAAAACAATTTCAGCAACAGGTCCAGTTGTGTCAGCTATACCCACGCCAATATTGTAGGAGCCTGAAGTCAATGGACAAGTCAACGTTATCAACAAGATGACTCGTAGGGCAATTAGCCCACAGTTGTCGTGTGAATCCATTTGCTTTTATAGCTTTATCTGGAATGAAAAAATAAACTGATTCCGATCCAAGTACTGAACCCACGTGGAATGGATGCCGCACATCAACTGACTGATATTGTGCTTCAATGCATGATGCTGCTAATATTGCCAACAGTAGTCCAAGGTCATCACTTTCTTTCTACGATCAATAACTAAACCAGTCGTGTTCAATCACGCGATAAGCTTTTTCCCCATTCTCTTATAATGAACTAAAAAATATCAATTCGACCTGATTTTCGATTTTAACAGATAACAAATATTGATTATTTTATTCTCCACGGACTTATGTAGATTTCGATTGTGCGATTACGAAGAATTCCAGGTAGATAAAGATTAGTGGTCAATTAACACTTCATAAATTTTGTGCTGAATTAATCAAAATTGTTAAAATGTGTCAATACAAAATTGCAAGCCATGCAGTTTTCGAAAGTTGCTAGTAACTTGACATTTAAGAGAGAGAGAGAGAGAGAGACGAAAAAAGTGAACAGATTCCACTCTCACTTTCCGACATCACCAATACCTCATTCATATACTTATTATAAATATGACAAAAAAAAAAGAAACTTGGCAATTCATTTCACAGAAACAAAATAAAATGAATAGAAGTAAACATACTGATCTTTATCCACGATATCTTGGAAAGTGTAGTGTTAAAGGAAAACCCTTGACTTTGATGACATTACGATAGAGAAAAATTAAACAAATTGTGACCGTGAACTATCGGAAAAGATCATAGTATACGCAATACCGAATATTAATGTATACGATGAATTTTTATTTTATTACCATAAAAATAATAAGAAAAATGCTGGCGTTGATATATTGACAAATTCACGCGGATCCTCGCTATAGAACGGGTGTCGTGTCCGCTATCGCTGAACAACTAACTCGAACGCTAACAAGATATGCGACAATTGCTCACCCACATTGTTATCTCTGTATACAATAACACTCATACTAAGGAACACATTGAGTCCTAGGAATAGAAATAGAATGTAAATAGATGGCTGTTATTTTCCTGGAAATTTCCTGTTGAATTCATTCTCTTACAAATTTGATGAGAGAAACGAACTGTTCGCCGATATTTACGTATCAATTCAAATTCCGTTCACTCCCAGAGTGCAACATGAGCTCTCTGAAGTACACGATATGGAATTCTATACACCAACGTTCTATTCATTAAATGGAGCAATTGCTGACTCAGTTCACATATTCAGTCATATACGATTTAAGGCACAAACCAAATGGCGAGAATGTAATATACAGATAAACACATCTGGGGACAAAGACGCACAATCACTCACCAGTGTGTATTACTCATAAATTCCCAGCACAACAGTGTTTCGTCAAGTTAAATTATTTCCATCAATGATACAGACTCTAATTGCTGTACAGGTTGAATTACTTTTTTAACGAGATATATTAGGCAAGACGTGGGCTAACTGGTCGTAAAAAAGGAACTGGATTATTCTCCTTCCACTCAATGTTTTTTCCTCATCTTTTTTCCCCACGTCTCCTTTATTTATTTTTATCTTTTCCTTTGTCTCCTCTTCTTATTCACTTTCCCTTTCTCACGCCCTTTTGCACTCTACTTTTGACACCGATGCTCTGTGTGAATAAATGCAAATGTCTTTCGACATCTGACTGGTCCTTCTTCTATGCCTGTGTCGCATGTGGCCGACTCTAAACCCAACTACGTGCCATTGGTTACTCTCAACCGGAATTAAAAACGACAAATTACTACAACGGCACGTACGCCCTTCACTTGCCTGCCATGACAATCCTCGATAAGATTCTGTTCTCGTACACATCATCATCACAATACCGGAAGCACATGGAATTTCGATGTCATGTATACAATAGCCCGCTTGTTGAATATAATTGCTGTTTTTATTGGTAATTTATTCCATCCTTAAATAATTTTATCCGATGACTCGAGTAATTTCAATATGTTAACAAATAATAGAGAAAAAAAAGGATTGTAAGGAGTTACTGATGAAAGTTATCCTTGACTCAAATATGCATGGCTTCATTTTTTATATTCGCTTGTCGATTTCGTAACACTTTAAACTCATTTATTTGTATTAATCACCAATTCTGAGAGTTCATATTTTGTTCAGCCGAAATATTATTTTTGAGCATTTCAGGCTATATGCAAGAGCTGAGTGATTCAAGAACTGATGAATAATTCAATTTCTTATTTTGTCACTGATTTTTTACTTTTTCTTCTTCTTTTTCATGTCGATTTGACTCATCTGTATCTGACGAAGAATTATCTGAACACTGTTTTCAATAATTCAAATTGTTAAATTGCATTTAAATACTATTTACACGTGAGATTCATCGAAAGAAAGCACCAATATGTACGTAGTTCACTCAACACTGTCACTTTTAGTTACCGATGAGCTATAGTAACGATCCCCCAACGTTCACTGAGGTGAAAGTGAGAGAGGAAGAAATACATGAAACGATTGCATAACGGTTCGCCAATCAATTGAATATAGTGGAAGAATCCAATGATATAATCTGATTGAAACGTATTTTCTCGAGTTCTGTAACAATCAGATTTTTAACATTCAAAAAATTATAATAATTAAATAAATCATATACACTAAAAAATAAGCAAAATTAGAGTATTCATGTCCAAGAATATTATTATACTGTAAATGAAAATTAATACAATTAATATTACTGCATGTTCACAAAAATATGGGACATGAATATTCATTCATTAGGATGAAGAATTTAATTCATAAGTTATGAGTTGACGCATTCTCGAATGGCGAAATTTTATTCAATTCACACAAAAAAATGCAAAACTTACGAAAATATTCAATAATGCGTACACAGAAGTCATTCACCCAAAGTTTGAGGTGTCGACACTTTTTGGAATCATGTTCACATTGCTGAGACGGCAAAATACATGCTCGAACCAGGTTCCTGGAAATGATTTTATCAAAAGTTGAGAACTACTTCGCTTTTGACATTAGAACAGAAAAGAACTGCTCTTCAAACTTGCAACAGTTCACTCGTATACATCTATAGTGCATTAAATTTCCAACTCTACCGATGTCTCGCTAAGTTATACTGAATCGAAAAGAACATCCAGGTTGTAAATAATAGAATCATTATTTGGACAAATCGAATTAATTTGTTTTTTTTTTCCCTGAAGCTCAATGGAAAGCATACAGAAGCTGAAACTAAAATCAGGCGATATTATTGGCTGTCATGAAAATTTATCCCCGAAGATAAGAATTATAAATTTTCCAGTGGAACGAAAACCCCGAAAGTTAAATTGTGCGCGATCGACAGCGAATAATGGCACTTTTCGCATTTGCCGTAAACTTAACATACTCATTAGTCTCATCTTTATCAGTCTGCTCGCCGTTACTCTCGGATTAACAGCATACAGTGTATCGAAACAAGGTAAACTATATATCTTCATTTTTAGTGGAAGTCTTTTTGAAGTTACTTAATCAATAAATTTTTTACACAGAATGTGATTCTGAAGCACAATCCATATATGAACTTTTACCACGGAAGGATCCAAATGCATATAATGGTGATGCCACTAAAGACTATATTGACATTTCCCAAACCACTGAGAAGATTCAGGGAGATGCACAAAAATATTTGAAATATCGTGTGCGACGTAGCATGATGGAACCACCACTCAAAAGGAAAGTATTTAATAGAAGTCAAAAGAATAATGTTAAGAGACAAACGGAAATAATGAAAAAAAAAGCATGCAAAGCGCGCCACGATTATTGTCAGAATATATTTGCATCAATGCAAAATGATGTAAATGACGTTGGTAAAGCAAAAAAAAACTTTCAAGCATCCATGGACTTTCTGAATGAAAAACATTCATCAGATTACGTGAAGTGTCTCGAGTGTCGAGGATTCGAACAACACGATGCAAGCGATCACAATCAATTGAATGGCCCAAATGTTAATCGTTTATTGGAAAGTAATAATCG
Source organism: Meteorus cinctellus (assembly GCA_030523045.1). Classification (NCBI taxonomy): domain Eukaryota; kingdom Metazoa; phylum Arthropoda; class Insecta; order Hymenoptera; family Braconidae; genus Meteorus; species Meteorus cinctellus. The sequence continues at coordinate 139,251 of JAPYZF010000090.1, read as the reverse complement.
CAATGGACCAAATAGCGCTGAACAATTTCACAATTTGAAAATTATAAATGATATAACAAAATCTCATTCAGTGTACGGTGGCAGCCCCTCACAAAATAATCCTCTGAGTAATCGCATCACAATTCCCAAAATCATTTCCGATGAAGATATTCTAACTGGACCAGACTTTCCGAATGAGATGGGCACACGGGACAATAGAGATACAGTTGAAGGAATGGATAATGCTAAAACATTGAATAATGAAACAACAGTCAACGAAGGACTTGCTGATACCGGATCATTCCAAGCGAATCATATAAATCCAAGAATATTACCAGGAAATCAATATCATCAATCAGGACAAATAATTGAAACGAAGCCACAAATATTACCAACAGCAGAAACAGTGAAAACAGGACAACAGCTCCAACTGAGACCTCCAATATTACCATACCCAGTCTGCTTCTACGGTATACCACCAGTAATTTATCCCCAAGCAAGACAACAATTACCAATCATATACCCATCTGCATTACCATATGATCAACTCCTGCCATCATCATCCGATGTTCATTCAATTCATTCCAATCCAACGCAAATACCGCCCAAAAATGTTGATCCTGGTCAAGGCCAAGGTTTTGTTTTTGTTGAACCATCAAGTTATCACTCGCCGTATAACCAACTATTTGGAAATCCACCGCAAGTAGCCCTAGGGCCAACATCTCCAACTGGATATAATGGGCAAAGAGTTGGACCAACCGGACCTGGACAAAATATTGGTGATGCAACATATCCAGGCCAATTGTATTGCACTTTCATGCCAACATTCCAATTTCCAACTGTCCCTGGTGATTATCAACGATCAAGCGGTCCCGCATATGAATTCCAAAATGAAGAGAATTATATTCCAGCTTATGGAGAAAATGTGGGGCGAAGTGGTACTGGTACTAATGAACCGTTTGATGTTCCATCGATGTCACAAGGTAAAATCGCAAATCTCTCTGACTCTCGCACGAATGATGATAAAAAGAGATTTCCGGAAAGGTAATCAGAAACTTCAGGACCTATATTTAAAATATATGAATTTTTTTTCATCACAGGGAATATGATGCAGTCGAATGCACTGCCGTGTAAAGCAAATTATCATCAATGTTTGGATAATAGCCGCTGTATCTTACGAAGTCAATGGTGCGACGGTAAAGTCGATTGCCTCGATGCCAGTGATGAAGTGCGATGTTCATGCAGGGATCGAATCACCAAGGGCAGGCTTTGTGATGGATATTTCGATTGCCCACATGGCGAAGATGAATTGGGCTGCTTCAGTAATTATAATTTGATTCAAACATATTCACCAACTCAATAATATGATATGAAAACATGTTTTGGTCGAATTATAACAAGAGAGTTATCAAAGTTCCCGCTGATGCCGCGCGCGATCAATACGTCTTTTCATATTGCGGTTCACAGAGTGCTCTGTGTTACCGGTCGGACTAGAAGTTTCTATCCGGGATAAGCGGTTCAAATCTCGCGATCTTACCGCGAGAAATATAATATTCATTGATTACCGCAGTTTTCCATAAAAAAGACAAACGTTAAATCGTCGGAGATTTTATGATGAAACACTTTCATTTTTCAGGTTGTCCATTGAATACTTTCAGCTGTGAAGATTGGAGCAGACAATATTCACGAGGAAATTGTGCAACTTTATCTCAAAGATGCGATGGAATAAGGCAATGTCGGAATGGGAAAGACGAAAAAGATTGTAGTGCATTAATGGATGAAGATGTGGATGATGATGATATATTTTCCGTTGGTTATGCCAGCGGTTATTTGTACAAAAATTATCATGGTAAATGGTATCCTGCATGTACTCCTACGAAAATATGGGCAATTGAATCATGCGTTGGCGAAACTGGTAGTGCAACAATTAATCAAGAATTGCCCGCCATTCTCCAAGTGCCAGTGACACAAAATAAGGGACCATTCATTTCCAAATTAAAATCTGGTCAAATCGCGTTAGTTCCTCATTGCAATGGTCAGACAGTTTATGTCAAATGCCCACAAATACCTTGTGGAACACGTGTTTCAACCAACAAAGATCAATACCGTTCCTATTCAAGATTCGAAGACATATTAGTTGCATCCCCGCATTGGAATTCAACAGATAATAAGTCTAACAATGATGAAACACACAAACCTAGTGCCAGTGAAGAGATGGAAGACATACTCTCACAACAGGAAGAATCATCAGGAGATTTAAGGATTGTTGGGGGACGCGCTAGTGAACCAAAAGCATGGCCTTCAATTGTTGCTATATACAGGAATGGTCTTTATAAATGCGGTGGAGTAATTCTAGACGAAAATTGGATTCTGACAGCTGCTCACTGTTTAGAAAAGTTTGTACAGAAACATTTTGAATATTTGTTAATGAATAGATGATTACATCACATTAATCTACCCATTACAGGTATAACAAGTATTACTATCGAATCGCCGCTGGACTTTTACGTCGTTTTTCGTTTTCACCAATGGAACAATCTCGACGAGCAGAATCTATAATAATTCATCCTGAATACTATTCGCCACTCAAGCTAAACGATTTGGGACTGATAAAGCTCAATGAACCATTAAGATTCAATCGCTGGATCCGCCCTATTTGTCTTCCTGATGATTCATTGGTACCTAAACCAGGAGATAAATGTACGACAATCGGTTGGGGATCAACAGTCGAACATGGACCTGAGCGTGAGTAGAATGAAATCATCATTGTTGACTGGAAGACAAAAAGTGGAATAACATTTTGAATTTCTATTTCTTCAGCTGATCACTTGAGAGAAGTGGAAGTGCCGATTCTTTCGAGCTGCAAATTGCCGTCTGATAAAGTAAGCGCGGTGATTTGCGCAGGTAATATCCACGGCGGTAAAGATGCTTGTCAAGGTGACAGTGGCGGTCCAATGATGTGTAGAATATCTGATAATTCTGACCAATGGTACGTTGGAGGACTTGTTAGTCACGGAGTTGGTTGTGCTCGTCCTGATGAACCTGGAGCTTACACGAACGTCAGTTATTTCGAACCTTGGATCACTGAAACAATCCGTAGGTGAAATAATTATTTCGAAAAGCTTGAAAGACCAATTTCTCATCATTGACATCGTTCGCGATATTTTTCAGGGGACAAAAGAGCATTGGTAGGACCAAAACCGTTGGAAACGTGTCCAGGCTTCGCTTGTGACGATGGTCGAGGTAAATGTTTACCGAAACACCGAAGATGTGACGGAAATGTTGATTGCATGGACGCCGAAGACGAAATAAATTGTTCACCGATAGAAACGAATGAAATACCATTGTTTAGAACCAATAGTGACGATGTTCACGAAGTAGCTAGTGTTGACAACCGTCTAAATGAATCTAATCCAGTTCTCGAAGGCATCGAAGCATGGACAAAGAAATCTACAGTGGAACCCGAAAATGTATCAATATCTGTAACAACATTATCGTCGATCAATTCAATATCGACAACAGCTGATTCTAAAAATGTCGCTCACTTCAATGACGTTAATACGACAACTCAACCTTCATCAATGACAGATGATGTTGAAGACTTGGATTCGTTCGAATTACCGCCACGTTTTACGTGTACTAGGTATTACAATAGTTATAATGAACGAGAAAAAGGAGTTTGCCATCGCTATCAATTGACGTGTTTGGTCTTACAGATTGGTACAAAGTATTTCCATGGACGCGCGTTGCAATAAAGTTATAGATTGTGAAGATGGAACAGACGAGGTTAATTGCACTTGCAAAGATATTCTTAGGAATGCATATCCCGAAGCTATTTGCAACGGTCGAGTTGATTGCTATGATCTCACTGACGAAGATAATTGCGGTAACAATTTCATTTCATTTCATTACTTTGTATATTTCAATATATATAATTAACGTCAACTAATCTGATTATTTAAGTTTTCTGTAAGGAGGATGAGTTCATATGCATTCGTAGTGGAGCGTGCATACCTCTGAGCAAAAAGTGCGACAATCATATAGATTGTCCATTAGGCGAAGACGAATTGGATTGCTGTAAGTCTCCGTTCAATTAAATTTTTTATGTATTCTCCGTAATAAGACAAATTTCATGTCATAAAAAAAAAACAGTTGCCCTGATTGAGAATCCAATGCTCGACGCTGATAACCGCCTAGTTCAAGTAATGCCTGGATTGGGTTCAATAATAAAAGAAGTGAATGGAACATGGAGAACCTATTGTTCTGACGATCCAGATGGAGATGATAACAAATACATTGTGAACCAGATTTGCCAATATTTAGGGTTTAGGTCAGACGATTTCCGATTTACTAAACTGACAGTAATGTCAAACATGAAATCTAAATTATGTTATCACGACATATTTTTTTCCAGGGGAATGTTATGGACCACTACCTATAAAAAACCTAATTTAACATTATTGAACAACAAAGAATTCGACAAAGCCGACAGTGAATTCGTCATATGGGGACAGAATTCAGAATTCGAACTATTAAAAGAAACTGATAGAGATAGATGTGCGCCAATCATAACAAAGTGTAACCAAGCTCTAATCGCTCCAGCGAATTCATATCTTTATAAAAATACATCGGAACCCGATGGATCATATATGTGGCCTTGGCAAGGGGCTCTGTTAGTTGAGGGCAAATCTCATTGTCCCGCAACTCTCTTGAACGATGAATGGTTTGTCACCCCTCTACGATGCACAGAAAATATTAAGTCAGTCCATACATAATTATAACTATCCGCTACAATATCCTTTGAATACAAACATTTTATGCTACAATTCGTTTTCTCTAGCTTGGACATTAATGCTACCACACTACTAGTTGGATTGTCACCGGCTTACAAATACGTACCCGGACCGTATGAGGAGACGAGAAATGTAACGATAATCAAGCCTATGCCAGAATTCAATGTTTCACTATTGAAAGTGGATCAATATCCATTATCTCGATATATTCATCCGATTTTCAATGAAAGACGGTCAGTTTCAATCTTCGATCAATCGTTAGTAATTCGATTTTTCAGTTGGTCCTATATTTTAGAACAATTGATATAGATTTTCAGCGGCATCCGAGGATGACGAGTGTTTTGCAGTTGGAACGGATCCAAAGTTCAACAGTACAACGACTCTTTTTCAGTCAACTCCTGACAGTTGTCCATCGTGTGCTCGATGTTTCCAAAGAGAAATACATGACGATGAATGCAAAGTATTTATAATGAAAATTCCGATACTGATTTGCTTTGCCTCGGAATTTAATTGAATTTTTTTATAGAATGCAACGCATGGGGATTGGAGTGGTATTGTTACATGCCGAGGTGCTGGTGGCTGGTACCCGGCCGCAGTATTCCATAACGAAGATATATTATGCGGATTCCAAACAACACAATCATTGACGAGTATTGAACATATGTTTCCACACCTGATAGATGCAATGGGTAAACGAATCGCAGCTACAGTTTTTCAGGATCAGTCTATAGAGGAAGTTACTTTATAACTATTAACTATAAACTATTGTTTATAGACGATTGGTATCCATCACAATCTAAGCTGCCACATTGTGATGGAGTGCGTTGTGATCGTGGAAAATGTATCCCTTGGAAAAAAGTATGCGATGGTGTACAAGATTGTGAAAAGGGCGAAGATGAATTAACACCAAATTATTGCGAAGATAAACAGAATATTTGTCGAACTTCAACCTCTATAAAGTGTGGTGAGCGGTCGAATCATCAGTTACTGATTGATTCTTGTCATAAACTATATTATTATTGTCCAATTTCAGAATGCTCCAAAACTGAACTGAAATGCCATAATGGCGAGTGTGTACCTAAGGAAATGTATTGCGATGGAAAGGCAGATTGTTCTGATGGTTCTGATGAGCCTATAAAATGCAATTGTGGCGAATTCCTCAAACTTACTGCGCCTGAACTTATTTGTGACAATATTCGTCACTGCTATGACAAGACTGATGAAATCCAATGCAATTGTACAGAGACTAGCTACAGGTGTGTTAACAGCAATGAATCCGATGAGTGCATTCCTAATGACTTCATTTGTGATGATGATAAAGACTGCATGAATGGTGAAGACGAAGCAGTTTGCCGTATGATTAGAAACAACCCAACTTCCAGGTAATTATGCCGTTAATATACGATAAATAAAATCCTGGTTCTAATTCATGCTTGTTCATCAGAGAATTCGCTGGAGAAGTTCTACATCGCAATTATGGTATCTGGCACACTGAATGTTTTCCGGCACCGATTCAACATGATAATCAGGCCCGAGAGATCTGTCAATCTTTCGGTTATCCAAGTGGAAAAGTTGTGACATTTGAAGAAGCCGCTCCCTACGGTCCAGCTACAGATATTGAGGTTGATAACTTCTATATGATCAGACTCAGTGATACATGGGCAATCACAACAAGAAATGCTAAGCCATTAGTTAAGTTAGTGCGAGCTACAGATGAGTGTCATCGTGCATTCGTCAAATGTTCGTGAATAATAATTTAATCATAATCTTATTGTCGCAATTCATATATAAACAATCCATAATTTTTTTTTATACAAATACTTTTTTAAAATAAAGTTCTATTAGGCTAAATGAACATTTCAGTCATGATGGTTTTCGCTGGTCATTTTCTTTCACAGGATGTTTCACGTTCTACCTTAATTTAATTACTTTGAATTCTTTGAGGATATACCTGCTAACCTTCGTGACTTTGAATTTTTATCTAATCCTGAAATTGACTGTGATCTAACCTTTACCCGGAATCGTTGTATCATCTATGATGTGTTCCTACCCACCATTATCCTGACACAGTTTCTCGTCATTGAATCAACATCACTACATCAACACTCTACTATACAATGTAGTAGTATTTTCCTACTTAAATCAGTATCTGCGATGTCTTTATATTCATAGTTACACATGTGTACGACATCAACATAAATTAGTCACCTGAGAATGTGAACGGTTAATACGCCAACGCGAGTTGTGGATAGATTCTAAGGGAAGCGAGAAATGAAAAAAAGGGGGATCGCTACAAGGCATTGCAGCGGTTTGCCTTCAACGGTAGCGACCTCATTCGGCCTGCATTCCTCTGGTTTCCACACCTTTACTCTCCTGGTCCACCTTCTTTTAGTCCAGTCTATCCCTGAATTGACTTTTCTTTCTCGTTTTCACTTCTATTTCGCCGTCTTTATAACATTCCCATCATACTGGTGAAATTTCTACAGACAATTGGAATTGTTATGGAGATTGAAAAATTCTTTCCCTTTCTTTCCTACCGCCGAATTTTATGATCGGGAGTACATTCTCATTCGGTAAGATAAAAAACTCACAGTCTACCCAAAAAAAATAATTCACATGGTCGCAAGAGATTTAACGCACCATTCACTGTTTGAATCTTAAAAGTGCTCTCGAAAAATTTCTACACGGTTGCGTACCGCCCATTGATTATGCAATACTTGACATGTACCAAGCGCATAATGCCATGTATAATTTCGTGTCCACGAAGTACCGTTGGATTCAACTGCGTGCTTCAGTGGCTATCAGCAGTACTCTGTGGGGTCAGTATAGGAGACACGATTGGAATTGCTGCATAAACGATAAGACAAAATCCGATATAAAAGAAAGAACAGAAAGAAGTTATCTCATGAGCGGGAGAAGAGTTTATGTTAACTCATCAGCAGAATCTGAAGAATAAGAAGGCGTGAAAGTCACCAATGGAATGTATGTAAAATTGCTACATAGCACAGTTTTTTTTTAAATACTTTTTCTTCATCGTCATCAGGTCAACGAACCGCACGCGGAATTTTATTAAAATACTATACCATAAGTATAGCAGTGTAAGTCAATGATATTGAGTGCATATACATAACAAAACATGAGCGTAGGGCGTGAAATCGCACGAGCAAAGGAAAGAGTTATTGCGATGTTTTTCAGTCTTCATTTAAAGCCACGTTGACTTTATAATACCGTTATGGTTGGCAGCTTCCTGCCGACCGATAGCCACAGCCCATACTCATCACCCTATTGGTCAGCTTCTTGCATACTTATCATATCGACTATATGTGTCACGTTTAAATGTATATGATTGTTATAGAGTTCAACAGTTAAACAGATGGTATTGGAATCCGACTTGTTTGCACTCAAAGTCACTCCACGATTTCATTACCATTAAAGTTATGTGATGGATTGTTACATGATGTGAGTTCTGATGATTTTACGTAGGCTTATATGGTGGATGAACGATGAATTATGACAATCATCCGGAAGACGCACGTGACAAAATTATTCAAACTCATCAATCTTAGAAAATGACAGAATATTACTCAACTCCTCATAAAATGCATATGGGAATGAGAAAAAAAACAATGAGTTATTAATCCACACACGAGGTCAATGACATATGTTAAAACTTTTCGAGAATAAATTTTTGAGCTATGCGAACATTCGGGGTATTGAAAATGCTTAGTAAGGCGCTCGCGTGGAATCATTACTCATCAGTTGCGTTCTGCACTTGAGTATCGTCTTTTTTACCCAATTCACAAAAATATTTCATACTTTCCTAAACTACGTTTACAATACCGCTCAATAAGAATCATCCTATTCATATTAAGAGATAGAATTTAATATACGTGCTACAAAAAATAAGTCAAGGATTATACACACGTCTACCACACAACGTGGAGTTGAACGCCTCGGAGTGCAGCAGACCTGATAACTGCTAACGGAATGTACTTGATGCACCTTTACCATGTATTCTTTTTCATTATTGAGCACGTCGCTAGGAGCATATATGATATGATTTTGAATGAAAAAATGCATAAACAAACAAGTATGCGAGTGTTCTCATAATACCACTTTTCTTCATTGGACTCTAAATTATATCATCCCAAAAAAATTGGCAGTTTGTGAGAAAACGTTCGAGTAAATTCTCTTTTTTTCTACTGATTATCATATTTGAAAAAAGCGTAGTGCTGAAGGCGTGGCACGAATCGCTATTAGTGTTATAAAGGTCGTGGTTGAGCCACAGGTGCGTTACTGTGATGAAACCCAAAGCGGAGACAGTATGTATCATATATGAATAAACACATATTTTCTATCCCAGCGTTCATATCCCCCGTCTGTTCATGATGAAAAAAATCACCATTCCTTCCATTTTTTGACGTGATTAAAGTAGAATATTCGGTCCAGAATGCAAATCAATCACGCGGTAATTCAATTCTATTTCACTCACCGTAAATGAGAGAAACAATTTGAAATATTACCTCAACGTGGAAAAAAATAAACTTTACGATCTATTTTTATACGACTATATTTCCAGATTGTAGCTAACTGGTTATTATAGTGAGTTTATATAGATCTATACCAAGCATTTCTCGATCTCTAAAACGCATATCTACCCTCAGGTGTGTTCCGCCCGTTTCTCTTGGACGCACGGCATCGCGAAGTGACCGAGTAAAGCCGATTGTCGCCGAAGAGTCTTCCTCTCCTTCACCACTTGCCCCTCGCACACCTCTATATTACCTTTCCCCGTGTTACTCATGGTAAACTTACCTACTGGGGCCTTTTCTTCTCTTTCTCCTGCGATTTCCAAGCAAGTAAGACAGCCTTCGTCCGTCGCCACCACCACCGCCACCACCGTTCACCTGGACTTGTCTTAACGCTGATTCTCAGTTTCGTGTCGTCGGGCCGGAGAGAAAGAGCTCCGTGACCCTGAATTAAATTCGCGGATTTTTTGAACTTTGCATCTCAATATTCATGATAAAAACATCTACATTTCATAACTCGAAGAGGTTTCAACAATTTTTTTGTTAAATAGTGAGTAGTGAAACGAGTCGTACATATAGAATAGTGGAATTGTGATCGCAGATTCGCTGCCTTTTGCGAAAAAAAGAAAAGAAAAAAAAGCACCAACAGACTCGCATAAAGTGTTCATGTGCCTTGTAAGGACTACGTATTGAGCAGGAGGTGAACGCACCGGCAAATGTAAGTCTTCCACTTTTTAATTTCCGTTTACTGCACACTATACTACTTATACGATATCACTCGTGAAACATTAAAAAAATATCAAGATATTATGCGCAAATAAAAATAAAAATGTAGAAAAAATTTCTCTGCATCTCCAGCAAATGGATAAATATAGTTCTCCCGGAAAAAATTTATCACCCACGCTCTCGGAGGCTGTGCGCCTTTGTGTCGAATTTGCGGAGCCAAGGACACGACGAAAGAATATAATATTATATTGAATTATTGTTGTGAAATGAAAGGCGGAGACAGTTGCGGTTCATAAGGCAAGAAAGGAAATAAATCGCCTGAATAATATGAATATACCTCTACGATGTCTTGGTAAAGTCCAACGATATTTGTATATGGCCATATATACAACAACAATCTAGAGTCTCATGGTAGGTGGATGTAAATATGGCCGTGGTCTGTAGGTTTCTAGTGGTATTATAGACTCCGATTCAGGTGGGCGCAGAGCACGGGCGGATGCACGCGACGCGCATTCCAAATCTCCAACTTCAGCCTGTAATAAAATCAAAAGATATCAAGTCTGTTCTGTAATTCTTTTAGTATAACTAAAATTCCGAACCCTTTCACTAAACATTGTTTACATATTTATTGGGTTGTAGAAAGTTGCACCGTTCCCCAGTGGTAAAATTAATTGTAATGTAAAAAAAGGCATATGATTTGTGATTTCAAATTTATATACATATATATGCAACGTATTGTTGAGAAAACTAGAATAATGTTTTGCCACTCCTTCGGTAGAATACTTCATGCTGCTATACACGCGCGCACGTTGCTGGAATAATTGACATATAAACTCAATCATTGCATTCATTTCTTCAATGTATAAAAGTAGTCGGTGGAAAGTCCGGAGACATTCATTGATCGTATTGCATACTTCGAAGAACAATTGCGTATCGCAGTAACAATATTCATAAAACTCAGTCATGGTGTCGTTTTTTTACTGTTTTTTCTCAAACGAATCATCAAACTTCTCATAGTAGGAATATAAACGTGCACGTTTACTGTTTTGTTTATGAACACGCGATATATGATGAATGAGAACTTATTGGAAATGCCATACTAAACTTTTGGATCATAAGCACACTAAAAAGTAAACTATGACATATTCTATCTCTCAAGGGACCATTTTCGACATCAATATTCAAGAATCTATGCTAATGCTCTCAGATCCCTCTTTGCGTGTCTTCATATTCAGCAGTGCAATCACTGCAAATCTCCGGTCGACGAACTCTTTCTACCTAAGAGCAGAGCGAGTAAAAAGCCAAGTACGCATGATTGGTCACGCCTGTATACCTCGTCAACAGGATGAAGAAAAATTTGACGAGAAATTTTTTAACTATATAGTAAAACAGTAGTGAGAAAATTATATCAGTTTGTCGGCCACTGTATATAAAAGAATTGCGTCCAAAAAAGGAACACAGTGAATTTTATTCTGCCATTACCTTTCATGGATGCATTTATCTAAAGATTCATACTTTCTACTTGTGTAGTCGATGATTCTGAATTAGTTTTCATGAAAAACATTTATCTGAGTACTTAAAAAAATATTCCAAAAACCCCATGGACACTTTTTCCCACTGTGAAACAATTTATTTTCTTGACAAGGCAGCAGCAGGTTCATATTTTGAGTTCGATTAGTCAAACGCTAGTAAATACTTTTCACTATTATCATACAGGATTTCTCTTCTCTAACAGAGCTTTCTCCATCTCTAACAGAGTCTGGGTAGAATTGAAGTCTAGACGAGTTCTAGTCGACCAAATGCATTTAGCGATCCATCATATGATGGGGAAAAACAAATCTTAAAAAGTACAACATGCGATGATGAATTTACCAGCTTCATGATTATTATCTTGGAAACTTAACGGTAGAACAATTAATTGGTACAAAAATTACATACTAGAATATATTTCAGATAGTAGTAATCGATGACTTGCAAACACGTAAGAGTCACAGTTACAGTTAAATGATATGCAATTAACGGTTTTAAAGCGTTCACATATCTATGCATTTGCTCTCTCGTGCATCATTTCAGCATTGTGCTTCAATTAATGAGCGTGTGGATTACGCGCCTCGACATGAATTCAAGCCAATAAGAATATTATAAATCTCGTGAGAATCGCCTGATCATCCCCCCATACATGATCAGAATTTTTATGTTGCGTGATCATAATAGAATAAAAACCAACCCAATCCACCGTATAAAATCTTTGGAATCTGTTCAACCAGAGGAGTGAAGACGTAGACATATCCATCAAGAATCAATTCGATATAGAAAGATGACATTATTAATGGACTATCGTTACAATATTCACGTGTGCAAATATAAACAATAGCGTATAAAGTTGAACAGTTGAAGTATACAACCGGAAACAATCCAAGAAGTCCATTTAGGGTTCAGGGAAATCCGTGGTAACAGATATCATGACAATGAAGTAGCGGTTCTCCGCTTCGTGATCCGTTGGTCGATTGATTCACCGTTTCATCATGGTGATGGAATATTATTATCAACGTGAAAGCCTTATTTGCACTCTCTTGATTGTATACCACAGGGAATCGAAGCGAATTTTATTTTTCGACACACAACTATAAGCTAGCTACACCGTGTCTCAACTTTCGGTATCTAACAAAACTTTGGCATAAGGAATGATACTCTGAATCGAACAGTTTTGAATATCTGTGTAGAAATAGATACCGGTTCTTATACATACATGTGTATAGATATATTCGTGACGTCATGAGGATGAAAAAGTAGGGAATCGCACCGTTAGTTCTATCGATGTACATTTAAAACGTATACACAAAAATTTGTATATACGTAACCCAGCCATTGGAATGCGCAAGTTCCTTCTAGCCATACCTGTAAGTATGTAACTGGATGTGGATTTATATCTGGGTTAAACTTGCTCGATCATTCATCGCATCCCAGTGTGTTCCCCGACCACTCAAGAGAATAAATAAAGCTCGGACATTGGCATCCGATTGCATTATAAATCACTGAGCCAATGTATGTTAATCCAAGTGACTTGGCAATCTTTCCTGAGGCTGTCGGTTATATTGCATCGTAAATTAATGATACAGAAATTCATATCATCTCAGTGGCACAATGCTCGTTAGTTGTACTCAAATATACAACATGTTGATTCAATGTTTGTGCATTAAGTGAAAGTATATGAAATGATAAACAATGGTGAAAAAAAAATCAAGCAGAATATAGTTCAGTCGGTTTTGTGAATCCGGAAGTCAAATTATCGCGACTGCGTAATCACCGTTGCTTAGCCTACTGAGTGTGGGACCGGGTGTGGGTATTTATATGATGTATACAATATAAGATAGTATGTACACATATAGGTCTTTTTACCACCGACAAAACGTTGACTATACGGGTACTCGTTTCGTGCTGTTGGCCGTATCTAAGATCCACCGACACTCTTAACCGCGAACCTGGGAAGTCATTGTTCGTTTTTTTTTACGACCGTTACCGGGCACGGGCTAACGGTCTATCAGAATCCACTTTCTAACATTCAGCGCATTAATTAATATTCTTCCCAGCCAAACGACCCATTCACTGATTCACCCTGCATCTGTTCAATTAACATTTTCTTCAGTCCAGCGAAAAATAAACTCGTTAATGAAAATGAAACGATAATTTTTTGTGTAACAGGTGATTGTTGTTTGTAACAAATGAAATTGAAGTACGGAAGTGAAGTGGTCGACACGTCAACACAAGACTCGGTGATCTTGAAGTTTGAGTGAATACATATTTTTTTTTATATATACAAGTCATACCGGTTTCGCTCAGTCGACAGCGGGTAAGATGAACCAAGTCTGAGGGAGATATAACTCACATTCGTCCCCACAAGTACACACACACAAACAACCTCTGACGCCCAAGCGCCCATTTCGTATCACCGTTATTCGGATTTGACTGATTATTTATAACCTTGTTGCTAATCATTTTTACCTAGTCAACCTGATATATGAAAAATCGAGGAGAAAAATCCACAATTTATCTGTGGAAGAATCAATTGTATTTTCCTATTTGTACTATAGCTCATTGGTCCCAGAAATTCACCTTATCCACCGTTATTTACACCTCATCGAGACAATATGTGAATGAAAAATAAAAGACGCAGATGGAATGACGAAAATTATTTAAATGAAGTTGACAATAAGAAGAAATTATTATAATTCTGGACCCTTATGGGCGGAATGTTTTGTATTGAGATTAATAACATATTGATGATTAAAACAGTTCATCTCTACGGCCACGATTATTCTAAATTCGAAAATCCTTTTTTCTTTTTTTTCAATTCGGGTTCGTGTGGCTTTATATCTTGCACGCGATCCCACGTTATTCGTTCCAGTTGTATTCATTCTGGAATATGCCACAAGGAAAGAATGCAACAATAATATATATATGAAATTTATGAAAGGAATAGACAATGCTAGTGTTGCAAAAGAGTAATTTCAACTGGGCGACACGCGCGCTCACTAATCATCGTGGATGAGCAGGTTTCGAGATCGACGACAATAATTATTCTACCATCATGTATGTATGTGCAGACTTCCCACGGAACGCGAAGTAACATAAGTGATAACTCCGTGTAATATACCAGACTTGCGTCATGATTGTTGCGTATTCAATTAAATTACTGCATAGGGTTTGTAACGAATTTATATACACTCAACCAATCCATCCTTATTTTATTTATAGGTGTATGTAGGGGGCCATATTTCTAAATAATAGACTTGCAGTGGCGTTGTAGGCGCATATACGTGGGAATAATCACTTTTCCTTTTTTTTTATGCAACCCAATTCCATATAGAATTAATCATCGAAGTATATATATGAAATTCCGACGGAAAGTGATAAAATATTCGTACCTCTATCCCATATTTCTCATAAAATACCAACTTGATAGTAATCGGATTACAATACTAATAGGATGAAAAAATATTTATGACATAGCCAGTCTTTATATTCTTTCGGAATTTTATGCATCCAATCCCTTTTCTCTACATATACGAGTATATATTATTTCATTTTCTTCTTCTGTAAAAAAAACCTGATGGTTATAATATGAGATTTTCCATCTCTCGGTTTGGATCACGTCGATGGTTATATATATACTAATTCTCACAGCGTGCGTGTCACAAAGAACTGAGCGGGGATTCAGTACGTCTTCCTTGAATTATCAAAGAATACAAAAGGCGGTAGGGAGGAAGACCGGTTATTATACGACTGATGGGGGATGATAGAGTAACGGTGCAGCCAACCCTGCAACTTGACCTGACCCATGCTCTACACCTGAGAAATATATTTAGTACGAGCTATCAAATATCAATTAAAATTCAACAATGAACTATCGCAACTATATATGATTAAAACTGTAATTGCATTTTACTCGATTATAGAACTTTTTTGCTTTCTGTGTTGCAGAACAATGTTGATAAGAGCTGTGGCGACCGTTGGGGTCGCCGTACTCCTGTGCCATCTTCAATTAGCATCGACACAGGTAAGATTTTCAAAACATTCTTTTCTACCTATTTGTGATATGCAGGAATACCGCTATGTCGATGCCTATTTTCTGTTATTTTTTTTCATCAATTATGTTTTTGATTTGTTGACTTACTTATTTTCTCGCCACTGTGCGTATCTCTGATTCGTGTTGAGAAACTCTGATGCGGAGATTCTTGATGAAATAATTGACATACCAAGTCCCGTACGAGCAGAGTATGAAGTTGTGTAGTGTCCAGAGCTGCACAGTCCTCTCGCTCAATGTAACATGTTTACATATATTTGCAAAGACTTCTTGAGTATGTATCGAATGGTGAAAGCGAGACCTCGCCTTCACGCATTTGCCCGTGCATATATGTATACATATCCAGAAATCGTTCTAGCAGTAATACATGCAGCATACAGGATCTCTCATAGTCCCGGCATTACTCTGTATATAAAACAGGAAAAAAAAAATAATAATATTCATACGCGTTTAATGGTTGAAGTTTAGTCGGTAGACAGAAAAGAGAAAAAATTGTTGTAGAAACCGAAAGCGAATGTGTGAATTCTGCAGAGAATTTTCCTCTGTTCCATTCGCTCTCGCCATTACATCCAGGAAATGTCATACTAACCGTAGGCTTCTCTTTGAATTACTTATATTTCGCGACGTCGACCGCACTTACGTGTGCACTATACATAGACAGCTCTCAGATATCATCGCAATAGCTGCAACACATCACAATTGTTAGATCATCAGAATTACATTTCGATGACATGAGCTCGTGTGTATCAACGAATTCCCTAACTACTTGACATACAAAACGATATAATTTTTTTCAATTTAATGACGATATTTAATGAAAAAATTGTTGAACATATAATTAATTTTCTTCTGGATTTCTTTTTTCAGATTCCCAGCAACATTTTTACCTGTCCAAATGGTAAGGAATTTTTTTTTCACCTCTGACATCTCCGCCCTTTCCTTCTTCTTCTCTCTCCATTCTTTGAGAACAGGTACACACATAACAGGCGCCTTTGCCAGGTATAATAGACCCTCCTCGGTTTCCATTGTGTCTGCTATTCATACGCCGTCCTTATATTTTCTGGGCACTGGTGTAATGAAATATTTTTCAACTGGTCCAGTGGATAATTTTACATGACCTCCATATACAGCGCACTCTGAAATTTTTACGATCCGAAAGGCCCGTTAGATAACGATGAATTTCTCAATTTTTATGTAAATCTCAATGACTGGAAATAAAAATTAACGTGGTTATTGGATTTAAAGAAATTCGTGAACAGTTAAAGGGTGAGGCGAAATTCGAAATGATAGAACAGTTACGATGCAAGAATACCTAATGTCCACAATCATTTACACACAGGATGAAGTACAATGAATATATGAGATATACTAAAGCCGCATGCAGCTGATTTTAACGAGATTGAACACATATATACATGGCATTAAGCAGACATAGCCGACTAAAGTTACATGTACTCGGATCTAACGGCAAAAAACCGTATCTTCACACTACCATCGCAACCTACATAATTGCGCGACGTAGTTGTTGGTATTCGTGTAACATAAACGACAAAAGTGGAACGAGTTGTCGCCATGAGGAAAAACAATGTCACTCCCTTTGTATATCAATTTTTTTCGTCCTTAAAGAACTACTAACAATCAACAACTCTACGAGTTAAACAATAACCAACTATTTTGTAGTTATTAAATTAAGATTTCAAGATCATGAGTTCAAAAATTTTGTCACTAATATACCTTTGACATTACTTGAGTCACGGGTGATTGAAACAACAAATGAAGAGGGAGAACAGCATTCCACAGTCATGAGTCTGGCTCATCCCACTGCATCAGTCCAGCAACATCATTCTCGTCCTAAAAATATATAATACTCTCAGCTGAGTTTATCAAGGCTTTATAGTACCGTTAATGAATAGTCATCTACACTTATTCATAGAGATATTTTCAAGGAATGAATTTTCCTCAGCTGACGTCAGAAAGTATTGTCAGACAATGAATATTAGAGATTGTCCTGCAATATCGAGAAAAATGTGAGAGGACTAATCGAAGCGATAAATTGGTAGTGGAAAAGTTATGTTTACTCAATGTCTGATGGAAGCAAAGTGAGATGGTGACGGAACGTAACGATTTGTGGCCGGTTGACCTTTCAAGCGAAGTAAAAGTATACAAGATGTGTATAGGACGTATAAGAAATTGCAATTATGTAACGGAGATATCACTTAGAGTTATACATAAAATATAATTCACCATATACAACAAAATCTCTATTTTTACTATGTATCGATTCGTACATCTTCCGTAAGAAATCAACCCATGCCCAGATATATATATCAGCTCCCAATTGCAGAAATCGTCAATGAACCATAACTAAACACAAGAGTAGATGAGGCAAGACAAGAAATAGAATACATGAGGCAATATTGTTAATACTTTCTCATAGCTTACAATTTGCAGGTTAGAAAATCAATTTCAACAATATTACTATTTGTAATAGCTGTGAGAAAGTAAGATAAATAAACTTTTCATTTACTTGGGATTATTTTGGATGAGCATCAATGGAATTTTTGTACCGTTGATATTGCAAGCGAAAGGTACAAAAGTAGGTCCAACGCAAACATCTTTGTTGGAATGCTTTGATAGTCTTCATCAGTCTTCACTCATGACATGGATTAATTTTTTCACTGACTTCCGGTTGTTTTTATAAGTGAATATATCTATTTATATTGGTACAACAATCATAGCAATAATGGCGTCGTGCATTTCCGACCGCATTCCCGCCGAAATGAGTAATTCGCCGATTGCGCATAGACTTTGCGCAAGTTGGAATATTTTTATGGCGGGAATTGATGTCGAATGATGTGTAGAAAATCGATGAAAAAAAAATTTATCATAGGTAATGGCGGACTGAGTAAGAATTATTCATGTATTATTTTCTATTGCTCAACAATTTGATAGATATAACCAAGAAAACCATTTGTTTTCTTTTCATCAGTATTTAAATCTGAAAGCGTTGGAAATTGTATTGATTGGTTCGCCGAAGAAATTCTATCAATTCAATGCAAAATAGCGATGGACCCTTATTGTCCTTTGTTTAAATAGAGCCGACAAAAGACAACTGATTGAGTTGATTCGGTCATCCAGATCAAAAATATAATTCAATATGGACCATTCAAATTTGGTAGAAAGCCATAAGATGGTTCAACGAGGATCTCTATAAATCCCTTACCCTTGGATTGGATAAGTTCTGATATAGCCACGATTTCACTGAAAAAAAATCACGGGGAATTAATACGTTGTGTGAAGCATTATTGGGTCGTCGTTCTGATGACCCCTTTGCGTGAACAGAGAAATAAGAGAGAAACCATCAACGTCGGAATCGGCATTTCTCTTCCATGATTCATGATTGTGTGTATATCATACCTACTCGAGAAGCCGTAGAGTTGCTGACGCTGTTGCACATGTAATGGTATAAACTCATACGTTTACCTGCAACTATATAGTGTATTAACTGCGTGCTGTGTGAGCCCGTGCGCTCGTGCGCTCGCACTAAAAACGATCGAGGTCGCGTTGGCTTTCGTCGTCTTCGTCTCTGGTCTTTGTATGGGTCACCAGTCAACCACTTTTCAGATGAAAAACACATAGGACACATATGCAGACGTATAAAATACGTACGTTTGATTAGAAAACCGCCGGCGATTCTAAACTCTACAATGACACTACACTTATTTCTTTCTGTCTTTTTTTTCCTTTCTATAACATGTTTATGATTACAGCAGCTGATATTTATATTATCTCATATTCCAGGTTGGGATCTAAAGGGAATACACTGTTACAAGTTTTTCAACATCAAACATTCGTGGGAAAAAGCCGCTGAACTATGTCGAAGGTTTGACTACATGTTTCCACCTATTCTAATTTCTATTCAGATTTCAGCACTTTACAGTATGTCGAGCGATATATGACTTCTTAGATTTATGATTCTTCCCACATTATGGATGCATTGAATAATTGTTGAATGCATATGAACGCTGAAAAACAATAAGTTCAATGGAATATCATGCTCTTTTGCGTATCTATATCCTCACTATTCACCGAATCATTTTGCATTTTCTTCTGTTTGATCATCATGAATCGCTAGATTGTGATAATCCCGGCTTCATCGAATTTTCAACATAAACGATGTTAAACAATTATGTTCTTCAGGTACGGCAGCGAATTGATGGTGGTGGAGTCATACAGCGAGAACAATATATCAGCCAGTATGGTAGGAAAAAATTGGGATCGATATTGGTTGGGTCTTGCCTCTTTGGACGACTTGAGAACCAATACATTGGAATCAGCAGCGGGAATGCTCGTTTCACAATATGCCGGTATGTCGTCTTATTTGATTTTCATAAAGAACAATGATTCAGGGATAATTCAGGAGTCGCAACCTTCAACATATTGTGACTTGATTTTATATAAATAGTTTCTGAAGTGTGATAACATGCAAACACGAAATAGGATGTTTATTTTTGTATATTCACCGTAAGCTGTTAACGCCGTTCGACCGTAGTAGAGTAATTAATGGAATTCATTTTATAAGAGGTGAGCCGTCAATGCATGGTCTTGAAACGGACGTGCATTTACAGACTTGTATGAACGTAGAACACGCGAAAAATCGTTGAACGTATCGAGGTCGCGGAAACACGGAACTAACTCCGGTGTCGCGTCGGCACGAAGACACACTTTTCTCGTCTCACAATGACTAGACGCATCTACATACATATACGTGTGACATAAATATATCCATGCTAGACTGAGGTAATAATGTTTACGTATTTGCATAACTCATCGAATAAACACTTCTTAGTCACATTGAAACCATTGTTCACCTACCAAGAAAATAGATAACAAGGTGCAATCTCTGTATTTCTGATCTATCATTCCTATCAGGTTTCTGGGCGTCAAGACAACCGGACCCAAAGTCTGGTGAGTGTGTTGATTTTGCCATAACCGATAACCAACAACAATCATGGGAACTCACAACTTGTGAATCACTATTGCCCTTCATGTGTCGAGCTAGTGCTTGTCCTGCAGGTAAATGCAATGAAGAATAATTTATAGTTATAAGCATCGCTGCGAAATGTGGATGAACAGTATTCTAATCTCATAAGTTTTGACACACAGGTTCATTTCATTGTTCGAATGGGAAGTGTATCAATTCTGCTTTCAAGTGCGATAAGCAAGATGATTGCGGCGATTCCTCGGACGAAATAGACTGTCCTAACAACTGTCAATATTATATGGCCAGTAGTGGGGATGTTGTCGAGAGCCCTAATTATCCACATAAATATACTCCATTGAGTAATTGCAAGTGGACTCTAGAAGGGCCTCATGGTCACAATATCTTGTTGCAATTTCAAGAATTTGAAACTGAAAAGAGTTTCGACATCGTTCAAATATTAGTCGGCGGTAGAACTGAAGAAAAGTCAGTAAATCTTGCTACGTTATCTGGTAAAGAAGAACTCAGCAACAAGTCATTCGTCTCAGCATCCAATTTTATGATAATTAAATTCAGTACTGACGGATCAGTCGAGCGAAAAGGTTTCCGTGCATCGTGGAAGACTGAGCCGCAAACATGCGGTGGAATGCTTCGTGCTACACCTCAAGGACAAGTCTTGAACTCGCCTGGGTATCCGCAGAATTATCCTGGTGGTTTAGAATGTCTGTATATCGTTCAAGCGCAACCTGGACGAATCATTTCTCTTGAGATCGAAGAATTGGACTTGGAAATGAACAGAGACTATATTCTTGTGAGAGATGGCGAATCACCAATGAGTCGACCGATTGCACGATTGACTGGAAGATCTGAAGACAACCCTACGGTCATAATGTCAACAAGTAATAACCTTTATCTTTATTTCAAAACGTCCTTGGGTGACTCGAGACGCGGATTCAGCATTCGTTATACTCAAGGGTGTCGTGCAACGATAGTAGCTCTCAATGGAACTGTCCAATCACCTTCATATGCACTGAATGACTATCCAAACAACCAGGAATGCCTTTATAAAGTGAAAAATCCCAAAGGTGGTGCTCTATCACTCAAATTCACAAATTTCAATGTCCACAACACTGATTATGTCCAAGTTTATGATGGCTCTAATACAAATGGGCTCAGGTTACATTCTGGTGATGGTTTCACATCGGATACACGGCCGAAAATCACTCTAACGGCTGAGAGTGGCGAAATGCTTATCAGATTTGTCTCAGATGCATTGCGAAGCGCGAAAGGATGGCAAGCAAAGTTCTCGGCTGATTGTCCAGCACTCCGATCCGGTGAGGGTGCGCTTGCCAGCAGCAGAGACACGGCATTCGGAACAGTTATCACATTTACATGCCCATTGGGTCAAGAGTTTGCAACTGGCAAGTCGAAAATCACAACAGAATGTCTGGAAAGTGGCAATTGGTCAATTACATATATTCCAAATTGTCAGGAAGTTTATTGCGGACCGGTGCCACAAATTGATAATGGATTTTCAATCGGTTCATCCAATGTAACATATCGTGGACTCGCCACTTACCAGTGTTATGCAGGATTCGCTTTTCCATCTGGCCGACCAACTGAAAGAATTTCATGTATGGCTGATGGACGGTGGGAAAAAAAGCCGTCCTGTCTCGCATCGCAATGTGCTCCACTGCCTGAAGCTCCTAACGCTAATATGACAATATTAAATGGTGGCGGACGAAGTTACGGAACCATTGTACGTTTTGAATGTGAATCGGGTTATGTCAGAAGTGGACACCCTGTCATATTGTGTATGTCTAATGGTACTTGGTCTGACAACGTTCCGGTATGTTCTCGCGCTAAATGTCCTATTATACCAAGTGTAAAGAACGGTTATGTTGTGGATACCACTAGAGAATATTATTTTGGTGACGATGCACGCGTCCAGTGCAATCGTGGATATAAATTGACTGGATCGAATATCATCTCATGTGGCGCAGATCAAAGATTTGAAAATATTCCATCGTGTGAGGATATAAATGAATGTGCTTCAAGCCAATGTGATTTAGCGTCCACTGAATGTGTGAATACACCCGGGGCGTTTGCTTGCAAATGTAAGAGTGGATTCGCACCGACTATGGAATGTCGCCCTATAGGGGATTTGGGTTTAATCAATAGCGGTATCCCAGATGAATCTATAACTGTTTCGAGCTCAGAGAACGGATACACAAAGTCTGGTGTGAGATTGAACAGCGGTGATGGTTGGTGCGGAAATAATGTTGAGCCCGGAACCAATTGGGTGATGATCGATATGAAAGCACCGACGATAATTCGAGGATTCAGAACTCAAGTTGTCGCAAGAACTGACGGCAATATTGCATTCACTTCTGCAGTGAGAATCCAATATAGTGATGAACTTACCGATATTTTCAGGGATTACACTAATCCTGACGGAACAGCTGTTGAATTCCGAATTTTGGAACCAACATTATCTGTCTTGAATCTCCCAGTCGCTATTGAGACACGATTCATTAAATTCCGTATTCAGGATTACGTCAGCGCCCCATGCATAAAGTTAGAAATAATGGGTTGCACAAGATTAGAATGTACTGACGTCAATGAATGTGCGACCAAAAATGGCGGTTGTCATCAAAAATGTGTCAACAGTCCAGGCAGCTATTCCTGCATGTGTAATACGGGTTATGAACTCTATAAGGGCAATGGTACTGCAGGCTTTGTTATTAGCAAATCTGAAACTGGGGAGAGAGATGGAGATTTGTATCAAAGAAATAAAACTTGCGTTCCTGTTATGTGTCCAAACCTCGCCGCACCAGAGAACGGAAAGATTCTGGCCACAAAGGATCAATTTCATTTCGGCGATCTCATAAAATTCCAGTGTAACTTCGGTTACGTTCTCGCAGGTTCATCCGCTGTTATTTGCACCTCAAGTGGCGTTTGGAATGGCACAACACCTGAATGTCAGTTTGCAAAATGTGTTTCACTCCCAGATGATAAAAATGAAGGACTTTCAGTAATAAGAACAGATGAAACGAGTGTCCTCGTGCCATTTGGACAAAATGTTACACTTAAATGCGGTAATACAGGCCGATATTTGCGTAATACTGCAACATCTGGATTTAGACAATGTGTTTATGACCCGAAAATTGGTCTGCCAGATTATTGGCTTTCTGGGTATCAACCAGCATGCCCGAGAATTGATTGCGGGAAACCTTTGCCGACACCGGGTGCTGAATATGGTCAATATGCGGATACCAAATATCAATCATCATTTTTCTTCGGTTGCCAAGATACATTCAAACTCGCTGGTCAAACTAATCGACATGACAATGTTGTCCGGTGTCAAGCCAATGGCGTATGGGACTTCGGGGATTTGAGATGTGAAGGACCTGTATGTGAAGATCCTGGAAGACCCAGTGATGGTTATCAAAATGCGCGAAGCTATGAACAAGGCTCAGAAGTTAATTTTGGATGCAATCGCCCGGGCTATATTCTTATAAATCCCAAACCTATCGTCTGTCTCCGGGAACCGGAGTGTCGGGTCGTTAAACCTCTCGGACTCTCTTCGGGTAAAATTCCAGACTCTGCTATCAATGCCACATCAGAAAGACCAAATTATGAAGCAAAGAATGTCAGGCTTAATTCAGTTACTGGGTGGTGCGGAAAACAAGAAGCGTTCACATATGTCAGTGTTGATCTTGGACAAGTTTTTCGAGTTAAGGCGATTTTAGTTAAGGGAGTGGTCACTAATGATATCGTTGGGCGCCCTACAGAAATAAGGTTCTTTTACAAACAAACGGAAAATGATAACTATGTCGTTTACTTCCCCAATTTCAATTTATCAATGAGGGACCCCGGAAACTATGGTGAACTTGCAATGATTACGCTACCTAAATATGTCCAAGCACGATACGTAATTCTAGGAATAGTCAGCTATATGGACAACGCTTGCTTGAAATTTGAGTTGATGGGTTGTGATGAGCCTGCAGTTGATCCACTTTTGGGTTATGATTACGGATTTTCACCCTGCGTTGATAATGAACCTCCTGTATTCCAAAATTGTCCACAGCAACCAATTATGGTGCAAAAAGGACCGGACGGTGGACTTCTACCCGTAAACTTCACTGAACCAACGGCAATCGACAATAGTGGAAGTATTGCACGATTAGAAGTGAAGCCACAAAGCTTCAAAACACCAATTCGAGTATTTGAAGACACTGTAGTGAAGTACGTAGCGTTTGATTATGATGGCAATGTGGCTATTTGTGAAATTAATATTACAGTTCCTGATGTTACACCACCAAAATTGAGTTGTCCCCAAAGTTATGTTATCGAATTAGTAGACCGTCAGGATAGTTACGTCGTCAACTTCAACGAAACTCGAAGGAAAATCAACACTACCGACGCTTCAGGATCAGTTAAAATAACTTTCCTTCCTGAACGCGCTATAATTCCAATCGGTGGATTTGAGAATGTAACTGTATATGCAACAGATTCAAGTGGCAACAGAGCATCCTGTCATTTCCAAGTTTCTGTACAAGCCACGCCTTGCGTTGATTGGGAGTTAAAACCGCCAGCACACGGAGGATTGAAATGCGCACCAGGCAATAAAGCTCTTCAATGCATCGCAACATGTGATTCGGGCTACAGATTTACCGATGGTGCACCCGTTAAAACCTTTACTTGCGATGCAGTGAAACACTGGTCGCCAACTTCTGTTGTGCCGGATTGCGTCTCTGAAAATACTCAACAGGCTGATTATCATGTAATCGCATCAGTAACTTATAGAGCAAACGGTGCAGTCTCACGCAATTGCCTTCCGCAATACCAAGATCTCATGGCACAATACTATATTGGACTCAATAATATTCTAACTCAACGTTGTTCAGCAGTTAATGTCAATATGAATGTGTCATTTATCCGATCAATGCCGTTACTGCTAGAGGAAAATGTACTCAAAATGGATTTCGTCTTAGTTATTGTTCCTGCAGTACGTCAACCTCAACTTTATGATCTGTGCGGTTCTACATTGAATCTCATCTTCGATCTCTCGGTCCCACATGCAAGTGCAGTAATTGAACCATTGCTCAATGTATCGTCGATTGGGAATCAATGTCCTCCACTTCGTGCATTGAAATCCACCATTAGTCGAGGTTTCACATGCAGTATCGGAGAAGTTCTCAATATGGACACCAACGATGTACCCCGATGTCTCCATTGCCCTGCTGGAACATTCGCTGGTGAGAAACAGAAACAGTGCACAGTGTGTCCTAAAGGATTTTATCAAAATAGTGATCGCCAAGGTGCGTGTCTACGATGTCCGTTCGGAACATACACAAAGGAGACAGGTTCAAAGAGTATCGACGACTGCATCCCTGTTTGTGGATATGGAACATACTCACCAACTGGTTTAGTTCCGTGTCTAGAGTGTCCAAGGAATAGTTATACTGGTGAACCACCAATCGGTGGCTACAAAGATTGCCAAACATGTCCAGCAGGAACATTCACCTATCAACCTGCTGCACCTGGCAAAGATCGTTGCCGTGTTAAATGCTCACCGGGAATGTATTCTGATACGGGATTAGCACCGTGTGCCCAATGTCCAAAAAATTTCTATCAACCGCAACATGGTGCTACAACATGTATGGAGTGTCCAACAAATATGTTTACTGATGCACCAGGCTCTGTTGGTAGGGAGGCATGTAAACCCGTTGCATGCACCGAATCCGTCTGTCAACATGGTGGATTGTGCTTAGCAATGGGTCATACAGTCCAATGCTTCTGCCCTGCTGGATTTTCAGGACGGCGTTGTGAGATTGATATTGATGAATGCGCATCGCAACCGTGCTACAACGGCGCAACTTGCATTGATTCGCCGCAAGGATATAGATGCCAATGTGCGAAAGGCTATTCAGGGATTAATTGCCAGGAGGAAAAATCTGACTGTGCCAACGATACTTGTCCAGAACGGGCGATGTGCAAAGACGAACCGGGTTACAATAATTATACGTGTCTGTGCCGATCGGGATACACAGGCGTTGACTGTGATGTCACAATAAATCCATGCACAGCAAGCGGTAATCCATGTAATAATGGGGCCACTTGTGTGGCACTACAGCAAGGACGTTACAAGTGCGATTGTCTCCCGGGATGGGAAGGACAGAGTTGTGAGATAAATACCGACGATTGCGCAGAACGACCTTGCATGTTGGGCGCGAACTGCACAGATTTAGTCGCAGATTTCAGCTGTGATTGTCCACCAGGTTTTACTGGTAAACGTTGTCACGAGAAAATCGATCTTTGCTCAGGCAATCCATGTCTCAATGGTATCTGCATAGACAATCTGTTCCATCATGAATGCATTTGTCATCCAGGCTGGAGTGGTGCGGCTTGCGAGACTAATATAAACGAATGCGCAAGCAAGCCCTGTCGTAATAATGGTCAGTGTTTGGATTCAATTGGTGGATACTCTTGTACATGTGAACCAGGTTACACAGGTCAACAATGTCAACACACGATTGACGATTGTGCGTCGGAACCATGTCAGAATGGTGCAACATGTGTCGACCAACTTGAAGGTTTCGTTTGCCAATGTCGACCAGGTTTCGTTGGTCTTCAATGCGAAGCAGAAATTGACGAATGCTTGAGTGATCCATGTAGTCCAGTGGGTACGGATCGTTGTGTTGACTTGGATAACCAATTCTTATGTCACTGTCGTGAAGGCTATACGGGGGCAGTTTGCGAAGTCAATATTAATGACTGTGCTTCCAACCCCTGCTTGAATGGTGCAACTTGTCGCGACGAAGTTGGCACGTACAAATGCGTTTGCCCTGAAGGGTGGACGGGTGATCGATGTGAACAGGACGTTGGCATGTGCATGAATAGGCCATGTCAAAATGATGCCGAATGTGTTGATCTCTTCCAGGACTTTTTCTGCGTCTGCCCATCCGGTACTGATGGTAAACAATGCGAGACAGCACCAGAAAGATGTATTGGAAATCCTTGTATGCACAATGGTCAATGTCAAGATTTTGGATCAGGCTTGAATTGTACATGTCCTGATGATTTCACAGGAATTGGTTGTCAATATGAGTATGATGCGTGTCAAGCAGGTGCCTGCAAAAATGGCGCAACTTGTGTTGACAATGGCAGTGGATTTAAATGTGTCTGTCCTCCAGGATATACAGGAAGAACATGCGAGGATGATATTGTAGATTGTAAAGAAAATTCTTGCCCACCATCTGCGACGTGTATTGACTTAACCGGTAAATTCTTCTGTCAATGCCCATTCAATTTGACCGGGGACGACTGCCGAAAGTCGATTCAGGTTGATTACGACCTCTATTTCACTGACGCAGCAAGAAGTAGTGCAGCTCAAATCATTCCATTCTTCACTGGTGCGCAAAGAAGTCTCACGGTCGCTATGTGGGTACAGTTCACAGAAAAAGATGAAGCAGGAATTTTCTTCACACTTTATAGTGTCTCAACATCGCACGTACCAACGAATCGTCGAACAATGATTCAAGCGCATAGTAATGGTGTTCAGATCTCATTATTCCCCGATGTTCAAGATGTGTATTTGCCGTTCAGAGAGTATGCTACAATCAACGATGGACAATGGCATCATGTTGCAGTCGTTTGGAATGGTGATAATGGTGGTGAATTGATTCTTATCACCGAAGGTCTTATTGCGAGTAAAACCGAAGGTTATGGAAGTGGAAGAACATTGCCATCATATGCCTGGTCTGTTTTGGGAAAACCTCAATCCGAAGATCTGAAAGGATATACTGAGTCTGGCTTCCAAGGACATTTAACGAAAGTTCAAATTTGGTCGCGTGCACTTCACGTAACCAACGAAATCCAGAAACAGGTTCGCGATTGTCGTACAGAGCCTGTGTTATATCAAGGCTTGATCTTAACTTGGGCTGGGTACGATGCAACAACTGGTGGTGTTGAACGAGTCGTACCATCTCATTGCGGACAACGAATCTGTCCGCCTGGTTATGGCGGTTCAAAATGTCAACAATTGGAAGCAGACAAAATTCCGCCGCAAGTTGAATATTGTCCAGGCGATCTTTGGATTATTGCTAAGAACGGGTCTTCTATCGTTACATGGGATGAGCCACACTTCTCCGATAATGTCGGCGTTGTCAAAATTCAAGAGAAGAGTGGCCATCGGTCGGGCCAAACACTGCTATGGGGAACGTATGATGTTGGCTATGTAGCATACGATCAAGCTGGGAATTCGGCTAGTTGCAACTTCAAAGTTTATGTTTTGGCTGAATTTTGCCCAGAACTTGCTGATCCTGTTGGTGGCTATCAGCAATGCAAAGATTGGGGATCAGGCGGTCAATTCAAAATTTGTGAAATTTCATGCAACAGTGGCTTGAGATTTTCTCAAGAAGTTCCTAAATTCTATACATGTGGTGCTGAAGGTTTCTGGCGGCCAACCATTGATCCAAGTTTACCAGTAGTTTACCCCGCTTGCACTTCATCAACATCAGCACAACGTGTATTCAGAATAAAAATGAATTTCCCGACGTCGGTGCTTTGCAATGAAGCCGGGCAAAGTGTACTCAAGCAAAAAGTTCGCAATGCTGTTAATTCGCTCAATCGAGATTGGAACTTCTGCTCTTATTCTGTGGAAGGTAATTATAATGAATCACACGGTGGATATATCTTTTTGTTCCTCCACATCTGCACAGCTGTTTTAATGGTCGGTTTATGGGTTTGTGCAGGTACTCGAGAGTGCAAAAACTTGGATATTGATGTTCAATGTGATCACAAGGTGCGCACGACTAGAGAAGTTACTTCTGATGTAGATGGTGGTACTTATACAATTTCAGCAGCTGTTCCCGCAGAACCGTAAGTATTATGTTCTTGGTGTAAATCAATTTTTAGGATGTTATTTTCTCTTTCTTTGAATAGTTTAGGTGGGGTTCGCGATTCGAAATGATTAATATGTATAAACGAACTTATTTTACTTATTAGAACGAGACATGCACGTCAAGGAAGTGATACCTATGAAGTGGAGATTTCGTTCCCGGCGATAAAGTAAGATCATCCCGCTGCCGAAAAAATAGAATATGAATTCACTCATTGTTTATTCGTTCACACAATCACATGATTCATTCTTCGTAATTAACTACTGATTGGTTCTGTATCACATGAACTAAGCCCAGAATTTTGCACGTTATTACTAACTTATCCCGCACAGAAAAAGAGATGAAATGATTAATGAACAAGGTGTACGATGAAATAATTACTATACGCATAAATTCCCTCCCAACATACATGTAACTGTTATTAACATGTTATAACGAAAAACAAAAATAGAAAGTTATTCGAATCTTATAGGAGGGACATGTTGAATGGACAGCATTCCAATGGATAACAACGGGGCTTTAATCATTTAACGGCGTCTATGCATAATCGCTGTACATAAAAGCGCATAGCACTTTATTCTTACTTTTCTCATTACATTACTTGATAAATATTTAATTTTTCCATCGCAGTGATCCTCTACAAAACACCAATTCAAATGAACGTGCAACAGTTCAAAGTCTCTTGGAAAAACTTATATTGGAAGAAGATCAATTTGATGTTCACGACATCTTACCCAACACCGTTCCCGATCCAGCTTCGCTCATTCTACAATCAGATTACGCATGCCCGGTTGGTCAAGTTGTAATGGCACCAGATTGCGGTAATAATGATTATATCAAAAAAAATGTATGGTCTGACTGTTGATGAAGTTATTAAATTACTCGTATTTATGGATTGTTATAGTGCCATGTGCAATTGGAAGTTACTACAACGAGACAATGAAGAAATGTGAGGCCTGTCCAATCGGATCTTATCAAAGTGAATCTGGACAGTTGAAATGCAGTAGTTGTCCGATAATAGCTGGAAGATCCAGCGTAACAATCGGTCCTGGAGCACGCAGTGCTGCTGATTGTAAAGAACGTTGTCCAGCTGGTAAATATTATGACGATTTGGCAGGTCTCTGCCGCAGTTGTGGCCACGGATTCTATCAACCAAACGAAGGAAGCTTTTCGTGTATGCTTTGCGGTCTCGGAAAGACAACACGTACAGCTGAGGCTGTTTCGCATGAAGAATGTCGCGACGAATGTGGGTCTGGACAGCAACTAGCTGTTGAAGGAAAGTGTGAGCCATGTCCGAAAGGTACTTATAGAACTCAAGGTGTCCAAGCTGCTTGTCAAGCATGTCCGCTTGGAAGAACAACGCCTAACATGGGCTCGGCCGCTGTCGAAGAATGTTCCCTTCCAGTTTGCGAACCCGGCACTCACCTCAATGGCACATTGAATGAGTGTATACAATGTAAGAAAGGAACCTATCAATCAGAACCACAGCAGACTTCGTGCATTAATTGTCCACCAAACACTAGCACTAAAGGACCGGCCGCCACTAGCAAAGCTGAATGTACAAATCCATGTGAAATGAGCGGTGAAGAAATGCACTGTGACGCTAATGCTTATTGTTTACTCATGACCGATACCAGTGAATTCAAGTGTGAATGTAAACCTGGATACAATGGAACGGGCACAGTTTGCAATGATGTTTGTGAAGATTATTGCGATAATGAAGGCACTTGCGTGAAAGATGTACATGGGCTACCATCATGCCATTGCAGAGGTAGTTTTACTGGAAAACACTGCACGGAAAAATCTGAATTCTTCTACATCACAGGTGGCATTGCCGGTGGTGTTATTCTCATAATATTCATAGTACTTTTGGTATGGATGATTTGTGTACGTTCATCACGCAAAAGAGAACCCAAAAAAATGCTTTCACCAGCAACAGATCAAAATGGTTCACAAGTCAACTTCTATTATGGCGCACCGACACCTTATGCTGAATCTATTGCGCCATCTCATCACAGTACTTATGCTCATTATTATGATGACGAAGAGGATGGTTGGGAAATGCCAAATTTCTACAATGAGACTTATATGAAAGGTATAGATATACATTATATTTTTCGCAGGATTTTCATTCCATAATTCGAATTTACAGTTTAGAGAAATAAAGTTTATTAAAGGCCATAATGATTTCAGAGAGTCTACACAACGGCGGCAAGATGAACAGTTTAGCACGCTCCAACGCCAGCATTTATGGCACCAAGGATGATCTTTATGATAGACTGAAACGCCACGCTTATCCGGGAAAGAAAGGTACACTGGTCATTCAATGATTTCTTCTCTGGTTATGTTCTGCATTCTTTTCTGGTTTTTATCCTCAATATCACGTTATCTTACCATTGAACTTCTTGCCAGATAAAAGCGACAGCGACAGTGAGGGTCAGTGACCGCAGCGAATGTCTTCATTCTTCCATCCCCATAGTTAATGAGAGACCAATGAAGATTATTTGATGAAATAATTAATGGGCGAGGGTCATAACAATGATGAGCATGACATAATTGTCCTACAGCAACAATTAGGATTATTCACAATTGTTACTCTAGCACATCAATCCGCTGGGGAAAGAACTTTTTTTTTTCCCGAACGCGGAATTGAAAGTCATTTGAGTGATTGGAATGCGCAGTGAACGATTTATTCAGTGTGGTTGTAATTTTTGTATTTAAATAACATTTATTTTCATTCAACTCATATATAAAATACAACCAATTTTAAAATAAGATGAAAAATAGGGCTAGCAAGAGAGACAGAGCGAAAGAACGCGAGCGAGAGTGAGAATGAGAGAAAGAGAGATTTCGTATTTGTGTGCTTGTATAATAATTAATAATATGTATTTTCATAAGAAAACCCTATATATAAATATTTGTTATACATATATGTATCTGTTTTTGTAATATACTTACAAATAAGACCGTGAATTGTTTCTGATCAATGAGTTAAGGAGAAACAATTGTATCACGACGAAATAAAGTTATTTGAAACTTTGTAAATTATGATAATTTCTTTTTTTTTTTTTTCATATATTTGTGTTTATATTTTTCCCGTCAGAAATGTTTTTATGTGGAACAATCTCTCATTAAAATTGCATCTCCCAAAAATTTATATTTTTTCATTAGTAACTATGTACAAAATGTTCCTGTTTATCCATATTTATTTTTGAAGATGGATTAAATCTATTTTGCTGGTATGAAAAGAAAAAAGTGTTATAACAACTGATGAAACACTTATCATTTGCCATTGAATTATTGACATCAATGTGACGTCATGCTGACTGTGCTCAAAAATTTTCTAGTCTAAATATAATCATGATGACATCCATTCTCAGTAGAGATAGTCAAATTGTTAAATCATTGTATAGATGTATAAATATGCTAGTGTCTCTATAGAAGGTGATAGAGTTGAACTTCTCTTGTCTCCCACAGTTCCCAATCAGAATATATGTCATTCGTTATTGGCGAACACTCCGATAATCATTTATTGGAAGATAGTCACAATTGTGATCGATGTGGAAATTCAATCTCCAAACTGCAGAGTAATTATATCTGATTCAAATATCGATCACGATGGAATAAACAGTCATTGTCACTGTAGATAAAAGTTCTTCAAGTTTAAACTCTTAAAACGATGCATTTGTGAGAAAAAAGTCTCACTTAATTATTGAAAAATCCTTTAGAATCTAATTGATAAAACAATCAAAATTTTCCATAGCAACTATGCTACAACTACAAACGATTGATGCAATTCCTTCAAGACCATTCTTAGAATCCCAATATATATCGGCTATGTATTCTCATATCAGTAGAGTCCGCGTACTTAAGAATCCTTCTGTTCACTGCTCTAAATTCTTTCATTTTTCTAATATAATATATCTAGCAAATCTATATTGACCATCAATATAACTCCAAGAATCCTGAAAATCTGGAAATCAAAACAAAAGTAACTGAATAAAATGAATCTCACGCAACTCTCGCTAAAAATTGCGCTTGAT
Organism: Meteorus cinctellus; assembly: GCA_030523045.1. Classification (NCBI taxonomy): domain Eukaryota; kingdom Metazoa; phylum Arthropoda; class Insecta; order Hymenoptera; family Braconidae; genus Meteorus; species Meteorus cinctellus. Next base: position 105,713 of record JAPYZF010000090.1, on the reverse strand, counting down.
GCTTCAACCAGTGCTGTTCCCCACCAATTCGGAAGCTGTGTCTGGTGCAAGAGATCTTCATGTTGCGTATACGAGCGAATATGTGAACTGTAAATACATATATACAGTATGAATTCCTCACGGCAATACAACGTAGTTCTGAGAATCGGGTGTAAAACAGGAATATATATAAAGTTTCAAGGTCATCGTATTCAAGATGTCCGCATTTAATTATCGGCGCTCCTGAACGCTTTCCATATGTACCGCAAATTCTGCAAAATAAAATAATCAAAAATATGGCCGTGAATGTGAAATTGTGAATCCCGGGTTGTTGTCCGGGCTATCACACTCTGACGTATCATTTTTTCCCACCTGTGTTCAATTCACGCGCATTGATTGGCTACGCGTGACGTCAGCGAGTTACCAATTGGTCGATAATGTCGTGCGCAATGTCCTATTACTCCAAATGCCCACGTATATTTTTCGTTGAATTCCATCCCGTGACAGAGGTACGTAGATGCGCGATTCGCTACTCCCACTGCTTTATTCTGTGAACTTCAGTTTCATCAGTGATATTTGCTTTGTGGCATTGGTAACGTCAAGTCGAGTGATTGTGAGCTCTAACGTTGAACAAAGCGATTCAAAACTTGTTCAACCAGTGCAATTGCAACAAAGTTTCATCCAATTCTCAACCTGAATCGAATAATAAGTCGAAAATCAATCGTACATAACCTCAATCGGCTGCTGCAATCGAATTACCTATTCATTTAGGGAGGGTGAGTGTGACATCGGTTACTCTAAGACTTTACGTAATCAACAAATTTTTCCAGAGAACTTTATGTACGTATTATAGAATCACATGTCAGTACAAACTATATACAAAGTTTATATATATACATACAGACATGTTTAAAGTTAGAATGCCATCTCATATCTGCTGATCAACATTCAACATGTGATGAGCTAAATGAGATTATTTCCTCACGTTATTTCTGCATTCGACGATGCATTCCATATCAACATAATGTAGAATATTTTTCAACAATCGCACGATATTTCTCTATTTCGCTTTTCCATCTTGAATTTAATGGTCTGGTTAGATGATTATAATTGATAATGGAATTTCATTGGTTGTTACATCTTGTTGGTGGTGCAAATCCACATACCATATGTATGTACTGACTGGGGTTTTGTAACTTTTATTCTACGTCGTATGTTCATATGAAAATATACATATACGAATGTGCATGTATATATTATTCTCCGTCGTTACAGTTTTTTGGTGTGTATTACTATCGTGGAATGTATCGTTCTAAATTGGAAATGACGTAAACAATATCGAGCGCTCCGAGCGATCCTCAATAACACAATGCAGAAAATTAAAAATTGATTATAATTTCCTTGTTTTATGAAGTCCGAAGATAATCAGTGAATTCTTTTATAATCGGTGCTGGCATGTATGGACATGTATATGAATAGCACTTAACGATAGATATCAATATTTGTATGTCGTTACAATGATTAGATAGTGTTACTTTTTCTGTCTTTTTCGTTGTTGTGTGGTATTTTATTATATCTTCATATAAATCATATGACTCATATCGATGATTGTTAAAATTCCTCGAATCATTTATGTTCATGTTATGATTGTATATGTGTGGATTCCCTTGGTTTAATAATATTTTTGATTACTTCAGGTATTCAAGATCCCTCCTACTCACAAGCGTTCAACGGCAAGCAACATTACCTTTGAACAGACAGGCGAATTTAACGTAAGTTCTGGCAGTTAATTGTATTAATTCTCACAATTAATATCATATAAATGGTACTAACTGAAAAATGATTCGGTCTGTACAGCTGCCTTTCACGTTAGAACCGGAAATCAAAAAGTTAGAATCATGCAATCCTACACCGAACGGGTTATCTGCTTCACTTGGCGTGAACGTTTCGCTGCTTCAAACGGCGGGATATATGCCGGGGGAGACGATGCCGCTTTTGAGTCCAGCTATGGAGAAGACACTGATGAAGGAATCCTGGAGCATTCCCGAGTTGTGCAACCCGAATTCGGCGGAGGACAGTACAATACATTCAATTTGGGAGGAGGATTATCAGGATCTCAGCGATTGGTGCATAGATACGTTCCACAGTCAATGCGTTTTTCATATAGGTGAATCCGAGGCAATGATACATTCAGGTTGGTTTTAATGACGATATAGATTTGCCATATAACAAAAAAAAAAGAAAGATAATTGAAATCGTCATTTCCTCGAAATTTCAGGCATGAAATCTGGGGATATAAGCTTGTCAACTGATATAATCGGGGATGTCATTGACAAAGGTGGGGTAGACGATAAATCAAGAATAATTACGGTGGATGATACGCTGCAGAGCAGCACCCACGGGACGACAATTCTATCAGTCGACAACAAAACTGTGAATAATGGGGGGAAATTAGATTTGCCTGATATTTGGTTGGATTTACCACAATCATCCATTGCCGTGAGAACTGACGAGTGGGTCCAGCTTATTGATAGTCAGAATAACAATGAACCTCTTCAAAAAATAGCCAAGATCGAGAACAGCACCTTTGATACAGTGGATAATAGACAAGAACCTTGGGATGTCATCAACACAGGCTCGAATGCATTCGATTTATTGTCGTATTTATGCGATGTATGCCCATCAATTAATAATGACCCTGTATTTTATCATCAATTGTCAGCTACATAGTCGATTTTCCATTTGTTTTCAGGATAAAAACCAATTGCCAGCAAGTATACCCGTGAAGGATTCAGCAGAGGTTTCTCACAAGAAAACAATCAATCACAGTTCAGTACAAGCTCCTGAAATGAATGCAAGACGAACCAGACGCGGAGTCAAAATTATTGATAAGAAGTCAAAAACAATTACTTCTTCAAATATTTCCAGTCCTATTGATGTAGAATACGATGCAGAACCTTCTTCATCGACATCATCAAAACATTCCCGGACTACGGCTACCAAAAGAAAAATAGAAAATACAAAGCCAACTCTTCGTAAAAAGAAGCCAACAATTGACTCCGACTCTGACGATCATCTATCCAATTACAGTTATAAAGAATCAAGAGAAAAAAATAACGAAGCATCCAGGAAATCACGAATGAATAAGAAAGCAAAAGAAATAGAGCTGATGTCTTCAGCAGATGAGCTTGAAAGAGATAATAGATTATTAAAAATTCGTGTAGAACAGTTAGATAAAATGGTCACTTCTATGAGAGCTGCTATTCTACGATCTGCACTAAAGAAGAGTAATTAATCAAATTTGCAGTATCAACGAGTTCCTATATTGAGAAAATTAGAGCAATCTCCAATCATTTTTTGTTATAGAAGAAGAGGAGTGCGTGTATATTTTTAATCATTTATTTAGAGGTGAAAAAAGTAAAAAATAACGTTGATATTTCCATAGATTATTCTTTTTCTAGAATGGGGATGAGTACAACGATATTTTTTATATTAATATTCAATCTTATATCGGGGAATGATGATTTTCAGATATTCTCTTTGCATAAGTGCAAGAATCCGTTGATTCAATATCACGTTAATGCATGGTATATATATTTTGGATGCATGATCATTGAATTTATTGGGTTATTATAAATATTTTGTTATTTTTATAAGTTTTCGACAAACAAATGGTGGTGGTGTTGCGATAATAACGGATATGAACTTAATTATTCTTGTGAAACTGCTTGAGGACAAGTATAATGATAGTAACGATAAACAGGAATAACAATCCCGTACTAGATTTTTGAATTGTATTTTCATTTCCATCTTAAACAGATATCGCAGTTCTCGCTCTATATTAATATCGTTGGGAAAGAAAATTACCGCCTCATCAACGATGATGCGACTATCAATTATTCACTTTGCCCATACCGTTTGAGCTTATGTAGTTGTTTAAATTCTATGAATTTTTTTTCTATACTCAAGCATCGGATTCAGTTTCAATTAGCATCGGAAATTAAGTGAAAAATACAAAAATAAATATGAATGAAACTTGAACTATTATATTACATTTATTTCTGCAATAAATGCATGACTTGTTGTTAATCATTCTTTCATTTTCAATCAACCTGAAGTCCGATGAAGACGGCACTCAATTTTTTTTTTTTTTTAGAAACTAGTTACTCGCATTGCGTATCAAAGCGAAAGTCATTCAAAATTCTCGTCAACATGTCGGAATCTACAAATATGACAGATGCGGAATTGGATGATGCTATATCAGTAAGAAAAATAATACCATCAATCAAGGCGGGTTAATAACAAACTTTTTTGATCTTTTTTTCTCCATGCTTGAAGAATCATCTGAAAAAGCTCGATGATTTGGAAGTCATAGACAACGTAGACAGAAAGACAAAATTGAGCACCTCGGAGTTGAGCAATCCGAAAGATTTATATTACATGGATTACACGGGGGATTGGAGTGGAAATCCCCGAACCTTTCCCGATGGGCACTTCAATACAACAGCTGGAATTTCTGAGTGGAAATGCAAAACTCCTTATAGCGTGTCAAATTCAAACCATTCTGCCAAATGCAATGGTCTCTATCCAAATACGTGTTCAGATAGTTTTACACAAAGAAGAAAAATGCACTCTGTTGATGAATCGGAGGGACAATTGAGTTTGTTGAATAGAATGCGACGCCGATTGGCAAATTATCAAGAGAAGCAAGGAATACCAAAAGCTGATTATCCGTTTTCGGCACTGATTAAAGTAATGGGTCAATTTACAGGGAAATCATTCCTAGCACTTTTTTACATCATTATTAATATTGTTCCAATGGCACAGGTAAGTTAGAAAAGAATCATCCACATTTCGAATCTTTCCATTAAATCAATGTTATACAATTCGGTACAGATTTTCCTCTTCATCGTGAGGTTCATCTTGGACAAAATAATAAATATACAAAAAACGAGAGACCGCCAACAAATGGCATTAAAGGCAATATTTCTGTCAGGCCAACTCTCATGCGTTTACATCTGCCTTACATTTATTATTGGTCTCATTTGGATGCCAATATTGAATATGATATTACGAATTATAACATGCTGCACAATCAATCCCTCGAATGAATGAGAAAAACATGAATATGAAAACGTACAATCATTTATAATAGTGAAATATATTATTTTTAAAGTTTACATAGCCACAAACAAATGTTAATGATATCAAACTCCACGTGTTTGTGACATGTGGGAACACTTGCTTTCTAGATCGATCGTGATCTTGAAAACTGCAACAATAATATTAATGACTTATATCAAGCCAATTGTTATTCCTCATAACTACCACGATGATTGTGAACATTAGAAACTGCGAAATTTCGTAGGTGTTTGAAGATGACCAGCCGCATTCGATGTCCGTTTTCAGCACATTCAATACAGTCATGTTGCTCTTGTTGATGCAGAAAGTCTCACGCAAATCATCGTCCCAGCCGTTATCCCAACAGTTATATTCATTGCTTTCATCGCGCTCAAAGTTGTATATATTACACCGGTCTTCTTGATACTGCCTGTGCTTTCGTTGCCAACCCTCAATCCACCTTGATTGAGTTTTAATCAAATAAGTTAACTTCGTCAGAAATTCTTCCGTTGGACTTGAATATAAAGCAGAAAACTCAACTCACCCAATTTCACAATCACAAGTTATATAACTTCCCTGCATTCTTAATCGCATCAAGAATTTTTTGTCAGCAGCACCGGGTTTATGACCATTCGACGGATTCTCCAAAGTTTTCAGCTCATTATGATAGACATTGATTGTGATATTTCTCACTGATTTGGCATTGGCGAACATTTCCTTCGAGACCTTACTCACTGAGGTATTGTAAAGCCCAAAATGAAGATGCGGACTTCTCATTCCCTGTTTAGAAATACCATGGTTAGTTGTGATCGCAAAAATCATGGAATACTAACGAACAGGTAAGTGTTGAGCCTTACTCGTGCAACATCTTTGTGAATTGTTTTCAGATTTCTCCCTGTAAATGTGAAATTGAAGAGTTTCACTGGAAATCGCCCCTTCATCTCTTTTTCCAAATTCGTCTCATTTTGTACGTCGATCAGAAGATGCCGCAAACCATGATTATATTCCAAGAAATCAGGGAAGTTGAAGTTTTTTATGCCAGTATAGGCAGTCATACATACTTTCCGTAGCTTTGTTGCCTTACATAACGCTCCAGCCTGTTCAAGAAAAATGATTATAGATATATGAATTCAAACAGAATGATACTTATGATAAAATACGATTCTTCACCTCGAACGTTGATAGAGGAAGGCGTCGCATATCTAATTCGATGAGACTGTCAGCAGGTCCCAAGAAACTTGTATTTGTGATTGTAGTGATTGGGTTATAGGCAAGGTTGAAGATCTTGAGTTCGAATAGACTGTGTGTAATCAATGGTACAACTGTTAAATCATTGTGACTCAAATCTAGATGATGAAGAGAAGAAATGTTGGATGCCAATTCTGCAGGTATAGTTGCCAACTCGTTATTAGCTAAATAGAGATTTCTTAAATGATGAAAGGGTAATTCCGGTACGCTCAGAAGAGAAATATTACTGAGGCCCAGGGTCAATAGTGAATCTTCCAAGCCGTAAAACGTTCTTCCACGAGTTTCAAGGATTAGTTGTTTGTTGTGGCTAAGATCCAGTTCTGTAAGATATTTGAGTTCCGCGAAAATACCATCATCCAAACGCACTAAGCGATTGTGGGATAAATCCAAAAAGGTGAGGCTCTGAACAATCAGAAATATTGAACAGTAAATACGGATTCACAGCAATACCATATTTGAATCGATTTTTAGTATTTCTTGTTGATGAAAATTATACTTACTCGGAATTTCGAGAGATTATCGGTCGTGTGAATACCAGTGAGCAAATTTGCTTCCAAATTCAGAACCGAGAGTGACGCTGCAGACAATGGTGACAGCGCTTTAGTTGGAAAACGCATCAGTTGGTTATGAGACAAGTCGAGACTTTCAATGTTTGCATCATTAAAAATGTTGTCGGGTAATGCACGAAGTTTATTATACGAAAGGTCTATTATTCGTAATTTCTTCAAATCCCTCATTGATTCCGCAGGCAAATCCATAATGTCATTATGGCCAAGCAGAAGAACTTGGAGATTCTTCGTATTGCGGAAACAATCAAAGTCAATCTCCATGAGATCATTATAGCGCAAATCCAACCATTGTAAATGCGGAAGATTCCCGAATACGGTTTGAGTTACGTTCACTATCTCATTGTGTGCTAGATACAAGTGAGTTAAAGAATATTCGACTGGACGGAAATAGTATTGCATTATGTGAGATATATTGTTGAAGCTGAGATCCAAGATTTTAATATTCGATTGCAATGTGCCACCCATGCTGAAATACACTGGAAAAATCAATGATACAGTGTTGAATACGAGAAATTTCTGGTTGTAAAAAATTATAAACTTACTGCTAGTGGCTGGAGTAAAACTTGAGCTATTAATTGACAATTTGGTGATGCGATTGTGACTTGCATTCACTTTGAATGCAGCCAAAGTGCCTACTTGATCAAATGAAGCGAAATCAAATTCTTTCATATGGTTATATGCCATGTCTAAGAATTCCAAGTCAGGTAAATTTTGGAAAGCTTCATCTGCAATATTTTTTATTTTATTTCCACGCAGATTAATATATTTCAGTCTGTTCATATTCATAAATGCCCGCCTCTCAATTTTATCAATCATATTATCTTTTAGATTGATGAAAATTATTGATGATAAGTCCACAAATGTGTGAGTTTGAAGATTTGCAATTTGATTGAAGGCGAAATCAACTTCTTCGAGCGATGAATGGATATCACCCTGAATTGAAAAATACTCGGATAAATGATTTTAAAACTGAATATGTGTTATATATCAATTAATATATGAACTCACCTGAAATGTTCCTTTGCGGATCTCAGAAATTTCATTGTCCTGCAATTCTATGCGTTTTATTCGCATGAGGAAGTGGAAAGATGTGTCTGACATCGACCGAAGTTTGTTATTACTTAAATCGAGATATTGAAGATTTGTCAACGTTTTGAAAGATTTATTTGGTAATTCTTTCATTGAATTTGATAAAGCATGTGAAAGTTTCAAAGTTAAGAGTGAATGACCGACTTCAGAAAAAGCATCATCATCAATTGATGAAATTGAATTTTCCGAGAAATCCAAATACTTTATTCCGCGTACATGAGTGAAGGCGTGGCTTTTAATGGAATTGATATTACTCTGTGTTATATGAAGTTCTTTGACATCAATACCAAATTCTAGGAATTCATCAGGAGATAAACTCTCCTGTGACAATTTTGATAATGAAAGATATCTAAGATTCCGCATCTGTCGTAAGTTCTGAAGAGAGACCGGTCCATTCAGTTTTCCACTGAGATCCAAATTGTATAAAGAGTATTGAAAGCCCGTGAATACTTCAGCTGGAACACTCGTCCGTATTTAAAATGAGTACGAAAAAAACAAAGAAACCAAAACGATCCTACGCGACTTACCTGGTGATACGTTGCTTATTCTATTGTCTCTGAAAACCAAAGTTCTAAGAAAGTCGAACTCTTGAAAAATGTGCTCTGACAATTCAGTTATATTATTGCCAACGACATCTAGTAATTCCAAAGATGATTCCAAACCTCGCAAAGAAGCAGAATTGATCTCCATGAGGTCACAATCGGTTAGATACAATTCATTGATTTTCGAATCTCTGAAAGCACCTTCCTGATGAAGAAATTGAATCAGCATCGATGAAAAACAGAAGTGTTTTTTTAAGAAACAAGATGAATGAAACAGACCTCAATAACTCTCAAAGGATTGCCGCTCAAATATGTTTTGTTCACTTTGAGAAAATGTTGAAAGGATGTCGGTGGTAATGTTTCAATTTGATTCCAATCCAGTCGTAGTGTGTCCAATGATATTTGTAATCCTCGAAGTTCTGGTTCCGTTTGCTGATGTACAAGTCTTGAAATTCTATTATAACTAAGATCTAGCACTTTCATGTGTTTCAATATTGATAATTGACTATATGGAATGGTCAACAGTTGATTTCCATTGAGATAAAGTTGAGTCAAGTATGCCATCCCATCTCTGAATACTGATGAATCAATTTCTTTTATATTATTATCATGGAGATCTAAAACTTCTAAGTACTTCATTCCGCTGAAAGCATCGGCTGGTAATTTATCAATTGTATTTTTCCCCAGGCGTAAAGTCTGAAGTGAACTCTCCAATCCTCGCCAATTGTCCGCAGCAATTGTTGATATTTGATTGCCTACGGAAAACAAAGAACTCATTATATGTCAACACAATTAATCAGAACGAACACAAAAACAATTGATGAGAGCGACTAAAAATCACCTGTCAAGTCAAGAATTTTGAGTTTCTGCAAATGCCGAAACGCTTTACTAGGTACACGCACAAGCCGATTGTACGGTAACTCCAGTTCCCATAACGATCTTTCAAGCCCTGCAAACGCTTCGTCTGGTATGTCCGCAAGAGGATTATGCCTGATTTGTAAGTTATAGAGACCTACAAAATCATCAGATAGATGATAGAGAGCAATATATGAATATAATTATTGACTAATAGATTAAAGCAAAACACCTGCACTGACCTGTGTTCATTAGAAATTGTGGCTGCAATTGTCTCAAACCATTGTTGGAAAACTCGAGTATAAAAACTTTGGAGGAATTGATGCCCTGAGGAATCCGTGTCATTGGTACATTGTTGCAATTGACAATACCAAGATCGGGGATCGCTTTGGAACATGTGCAAAGAGGGTTGAAGAAACATGGAGGATATTGAACTGGCAATTCATGCATCCTGACCATTGAGGCCCAAAACATCAATACTAACGTGAAGATTAACATGATGTATCCAAACTTTACAAATGAGAACAGACTCTGAAAAAATTAGTGTACCGAGAGCTTTCTTCTTTCAACATCTATTTAAATACATATTTATTTATAACTGTTTGCATATTCACCATGATGATATAAAATGATATGCGTGAGGATGTCTTGAGCAACTGAGGGCATCCAAGCAACTAACTTACTTGCTGCGACTTACTATCCATCGTTTGTGACTACAATACATGGGATGATGGGGCTTCATTCAGAACCCCAACGGTTCTAGTGCTTCTCTTTACACGATTAAATGATACTCGATTCCCACCACTCTCTACGATTCATCCTGATGACACGATTTTTTTCTAGGTATTCCCAAGGTCGCTCATTAAGTTTATTAACTTAAAATATATTTTGGCTATTTGGGACTCATTCTCGTTTATTGCATCTAATTGGCCGCTTTGACCTCAAATACTGTAAACTGGGGGATGAAATCTCGAGGATTTCACTGAGTAGACCAATTATATATGAATTGCTAGGTACATTTTAATGCTTCCAAGGTTCACAACTCAACATGTAGACTATGTGTGGAGTGATAACAATTCGGGGAACGCACGCGACGTAACTACGTCATACTTGTGGTATAGAACTGCAGGCTGTAAAACCAAATTATATCGTAAAACCTTCTCAATGTCAGGTGAGGGTATATTGATATAATAATTTTGGTTTGTTTTTGTTTTTTATTACAATAATTAGTTGCAAAATACAAAAAGTCATTTGAGCATACCAACATGCTTCTTGTGCACAGTCACATTTGTTTATTTGTGTAAAATTCTCTCTCGATGAATTATAAAATGAATCTAAATATATTTGACAACATCCACCAGGACAACATCGATACATATATCAACCTAGTAAAAAGGTAATCGTTTTGTGATTCAGTACAAAATGTTGGTATGAAAATTTTTCTTACTTATAAATTATTACAAAAATCACACACTATATTTTTAATTCGCATCAACGATTTAACAGGTAATATATATAATCTTTTTCATTTAAATAATATATATATATATATATACATATATATATACATATATATGTTTAGTATTAATAGAAAATGATTATATTTTCTGGGATGTTGAATGGAACTTGGACAAGTTTGTCCTTTTTAATCCACTTTTTTCGCTTGTCCGTTACGAACTTCTGGTTTGATATTGGACTCGTGTTGATTACTTTCAGATGATCCTGCAGAGTCAGGATTCACTGCTTGACTCGTGGACGATTTTTCATCAGGTATTTTTGCCAATGATCGTTGAGTTGATCGTGGCAGCGGCAATAGAGGTAATATAAAAATAGCCGCAAGTGCCAACAGGTGTGGAATCAGGTACATAGCGCTATAAAATTCAATCAGAATATTCCTCATGATGTAAATGAAATGTCTACATATTTGTCAAGAATGATAAACTAATAATGAACAATACTTACAAATATAATTTAACACTTGGTATAAATTCTAATAGCACAAAGCTAAATGTGTAGCAGGCCATACATATACGTGTGGTAGTGAAAGTCAATGTATGATAGAAAAATTTGGAAGACTTAGAGTGGAGGAATAATGGCCGGATATTGCGACGCACCTGGTTGTACAAATTCAGAGCAGAAGAAATTAAAAAATCAAATCTCTCTAATTTGGTTCGATAATGAATCCATATAATTATGAAATTCAACTTGGAAATTTATACTCACACAACGAGAGGCAAAAGTTGCTAATGCTGCGGACGCAAACGTGAGGTAGTAGCCAGGATAAAATCCATGCCAAAGAGCTGAAAGCCCATACGTGAGAACCAATCGATAACGGCCGCCACGTTCATAAGCAACCATTCTCAACCATCTATTTGTGCCTTTATTCCATGCATCGATTGAGTCTTTTAAACTTAATGACAATTCAAATCCAAGGATATCGACATTGGAAATAAGATCCCAACGAGAATTTCCATTTTCATCAATGCCATTATATCCCATTCCTGAATTGTTACATATCGCATCGGCGAAAAGCCACGCGTAATAATACTTGAAGCGTACAATCATTGTTGAGATCATTAAATACCAAAGTTTATATGGCAACGATGTGTTTTCTAGAAAGTCGCTCTCTTTCACTCTCTGTATGGGATATTGGGGCATAAATGTAACGAATATTATCGCGCATGTTAGACTGGCGACAACTTTTTTGATGACAGCTTTGATTGGACATGGTTCCACTACAATATTATCAACTTTATTCAAAGAATCGTCATAGAAACCCTGGAAAATAAATACAACATGAGTTTCTTTTTATCCATACTTATATGCCGAATGAAAATCGACTAAAAATGAGAATAGCTCACCAAGTAAGAGGTCGATCTCTTAAATCGATTACCATGAATGAAATCAATATAATCGCGATAAAATATGACAGGACCTGCCATCAATCCTTGAAAGTGGAAGACATAGCTGAAATATTCTAGCGTCGTTGGCATTATCCTAACAGCCTGATTCCGTTGAAGTGGAGTCAAATCTTTTTCAGCTCGTGAAATACCATCGTGAATACTGTAAGCCAAACTGATCACTTTTTGAGTTATGACCATCAGTGGACCAGTAATGTCGAGAGTGTACGATCCATACGCATAAGTTTGTCGATAAAAATGTACGCAAGAGAGATATGCGAGAGCCACTGCCAATACAACTCTGTTAGCAAATAAATATTCAAATTTAATTATTCCCATTAGGATTTCGGCTAAGTTTATTGTTTACCTCTGCATAATCTTTGGATTTTGTGTGCGCATTACCACGTAACATAATGCTGGAAGCCCTGCCAAGTGCACAGCCTGTCTGTATTGAATTAAATATATTATCTAGATTAAACATTGTTTTCAATCAAACATCATGAGTAAAAAGTCTGAATTATTGAAATAGTTGATTTACTGGCCAAAACAAAATGATCCGAGGAGAAGACCACCAATCAGGCCATAAGCATGACGAGCTGCAGGGGCGACGAAATCTGGCTTCAAATAAATCCTAAGTAGTCCAGCAAGTATTAAAGCAGTGAATTGGCTCAACACAAAGTTCATCTGACAAGCATAAAAAATATTCAAGACTTAACTATCGGAATTGTCTGAGGTATGTCGAATAATTCCATAAAGGTGTTCGAGGTGAAATAATATAAGTGAAGTAAATTATATTTTGAACACATATATATTTATGAACACATAATTGGGTCGTGAGATAAATTTGCATTACATAATGGCAAACTAATTTTCAAATTCTTGCGCATATGCTACTTCAGGCTCATCTTCCTGCATCATCGATTCTTCAGCACCTCGGCGGAATCTCATGCCAAAAGTGGCACCGAAGTTTGGGGTCATACCACCACGAGGTCCTTGTTGAATACCTCCATTTGCTCTAAGGAATGTGTCTTTGTTCGGATTCCACTCATAATTCACACCAGCATGTGGTGTAAAGTGGCGCATGTCTGGGGTTTGGACACCACCATAAGCATTAAGGTTCCGCTTTCCATCATTGAATATTTGGTGCTGATAATCTACTGACATCTGTGGTTTTTGATGTTCTGTAAATACTCCAGAAACTCCAACACTTCCTTGTGGTGAACGACGGAATCTCCATCCCTAAAAATATTAAACCATCAATAATTGGTAAGCTCAAGAGAAAGAATTATGATCAAAATGTTATATCCACAATTGGATGAGCAATTTACCGGTACTGGTGCTCTTGGATTAAATGGTGGTGTTCCAAATGGTCGAGGAGTTTGGAATGTAGGCTGACGTGGTACATCTCGAAAGCTTTCAGCACCAGTGGCACTAACCACCAAAAGGACTGCAGCGATTCCAACGAATGAGGCTTTCATCATGAGGTATTGTATAGAAGATCTACAAATGCAAATAAAGTACAATTCTTTCCAACCATTGAAATTTAAGAATTAGATAGAGAGTCGATTCTTACCTTACTTCTTAGTTGAAGAGCTTAACTGTTTGTGATGTTCTGTTCAACAATTCACTCAACTTTTATACTGTATCAGATATGCAATAAATTCGCTACGCTTAGAGTTGGGAATCCTCATCGGGGAATCTTCATAGGGGATTTTTCAAAGACAATTCCCTCGGGGAATCCTCATACAAAAATATAATATAGAGTTCATCAGGTTAACATTGTTTTAGTCAACAACTACTTTTAGCCGTCGGCAACATTCTCGATAACTCAGGGACTTCCCTCGAAGTCATTTAGTGTCATCGTATAGACGCATGCGGAGGGGGAATTATTGCCTTCAACAGACGACTGCATCACTCAGTCATTTTATATAAAAACAGTGTCCACTCGTGTTTCATGCTCTTTGACAAGCCTACGGTGTATAATTTTTGATATAAACTATGAATAACGGTAAATAATTGTTTTTCATAATTTTACTCAAAGTTTAGATTCGTTAAGTGTTGAAAGAGGAGGAAATGAATTATTACGTGACGGATGTACCGAATTTGGCAATATCTCTTTGGACGTGAGTGATGTCGGCACAACAAAAAAAGAGGGAACATATTGTTTGTGGTACTCATACGCTTGATAAAAATTCAATTTATTCTGAATCGAGAAATCTTTATTAATTGAATAGATTCATCGGAGAATTACAGTGTCATTATAACGCTTCATGACTATCACACGATTGAACTCTTTGACCCTATAATATTATAAGCAGTCGCTGGAAAAAATTGCTGATCACTGGTGCATTTACCACTCGTTCATGTATATAGACTTTGTACATAAATATATAAATTCTTCACAATCCAATAAGTTCATGTAAATGTGTATGATATATATAACCGCGAGAACACTTGAGTTATATCAATAATTCATCGAGGAAGAAAATACACATATAAACATTGTGATAAAATCATTCCATTCCAATCCCCATTGCTATTTAAGTAGAGGAAATCCTAAATTTAGACTAAGCTTAATTGAAAACTACTAAAGCAAACTTTGTAATTGATAAGTTCTGAGCCAAATGGGAGATTGATTGTTCGAAATTGATTTATCGCGTTGCTAAAGTAATCGAAAGGTAAAGTGTACACAAGATACAGGAGAGCAACATACACAGCAATATTTATCCAAATGACTGGAGATAAAAAAACGAAAAAAATGTGAGTAAAAATACTGCAATATAAATAGATTTGAAGAAGATGAAATACACAAGACTGCTCAGAGAACGAGCAACAATAAAAAGTTGCAAATGAAATAAGTAACGAATAGAACGAGAAACTCATAAAATATTTTATCTCAATCTTGAATAAACTGAACACACTCTACTCAAGAGAAAGTTAATCAATAGTAAATAAACAACAGTTTCGAAAAAACTATGGCCATGGATAACTATCATTTCCTCATAGACCGATAAAAATTCTAGTCTCGGCAACAGAGAGCAGCGATAAGAAGAGTAAAAAAAATATTATCAAGAACAAGAGATGATTCATAATAGAATAATATCTTCTTTGATCATTCGAGTTGTAGAAGTCGTAGTAAGTATATGATACAGAATGAAACGTGTCAGCTGTGCACTGTAATCGTCACACACCACACATCACACGTTAGTCTCTTTCGCACTGTTCCCACACAGTACGTTCTTCATTCTTATTCACACCTTCTCTCAATCTCTATTCTTGCATAGGTAAATCATCTGTTCTCGGGCACTAATAATATGCATCACATCAGCAACGTCATTATTTGTCAGTGCAATTAGTCATCGATAAAATAATCTCATTCATAATGCAACATCTGATATTCATTACCAAGACCAAACGCAGAATGCAAATCGCTCTGAATCATTATAAATAAATGTATATTCATCTTATTCCAGACAATAAGTTCATCCTCATGATACCATAAAATAAATAACATTGTTGAGTGTACAAGTTGATTCAATGTTGATATTTTAATTTTCCTATAAAAGGCACCCAATAATCATTTATAACTGGTCAATCATAGAGCTCGTAAATTCAAGATAATATTTGAAAGGCTTTTTGAAAAACAATAGCCACATGGTTTTAATCAAGTGTTACCTACTCTTGAACGTGCCATTATTGCCTACCACACCAACTTCAAAGAGTCCAATGCACATTAGCAACTAATATGTGTAATGTGCACCCATTATGTATTTGTTATCGTATCAATTGTACCATTAACTGCTCAAGCCATCCATTGTTATTAAATCGTTGTAACTTCAAAGTGATATTTATTCAATACAATATGTGTCAGGAAATAATTTTCAATAAATCTGCTATCAGTGAGGATATGAGTTGTATTTCAACGGATACGAACACTTTATCACGTATTGCAATTGTATATTTTTGTATCTTTTTTCATATGTTAGGAATTTCTATTGTGGAAGAATCAACAGGTAAAAGGGCTCCGCATGCTTTGCTCACCCTTATTCGTCAACCGATCAATGAAACGCTATTATATAGGTATGTATGTGTGAAATGAAAAGTTTCTAGAGAAACGTGCTCCAGTTTGAATGCAGCGGATGTTGTCCGAAAATGTGATGCCGCGCAATTCACATTGTAGCTTAGGATCTAGTGTACACTTGTGAATATTAATGAATGTTGTGATTGATGGTTTGTAATTATAATTATGTACTCACCTGATCTACTGGTAATCCAACAATGTCAGAAAGCCATTCGAATGTACGTACACCCGTGTAATAATTTTCGTCAATTGTAGTCGCCATAGTCACAACTTTTTTTGCTTGTGGTCCTTCGTAGCTCACCGCACTACTGACACGCGCCAGTCGACATCAAGAACATCACCTACCACTCACGCTATTCATAACGTCACAATTCATTCGATTTCGTTGCAAGGAAAAAGAAACATTTAGAGGAGGGGAATATTACGGAAAGTGGGAGGCAATGAGTGGGATAGAGAGAGGAGAAAAAGGGAAAATATGCAACGGTGATGATGTTTCAGGCTCGAAATCAGGGACGACATTCAGCCAACCGGCGCCCCCACAACCTAATCACTCGCATTTACGTCACTCTCTCTTTCTCTCTTACTCTACCTATTTCAGACACTTTTTTTTCTTTTTCATTGGGTCGTTAAGTATTATTTTTATGTTCAGAGATAACAGAGATTAGTTCACGGCGCTGGTGCTTTCTTCTTTTTTTTTTCTTTTTTTTTCGATGTGATTATCTTCATGCACTTCTGGCAATTGTCTTTTCATCTGGAGTGAAGTGGCGGGAATTTGGGAACCTGTTTTGAAACAAAATTTTATAGGATGTTTCCGAAATGTAATGAATTATAGATGTTTTGTTTTTTGTGAATGATTGGACTGATGTAGCAAATGATTTCGTACATTTTAACCGAAATTTCGACTTTGCATGGTTGTAGATCCTTCTATTTATTATTTATAATTAGAACGATATGTGTGGGATTCAGAGAAATGAAGAATGAGCTACGTCGTCATACCACCAATTTATTCCTACTCTGAATTTTGCCACACCTTTGATTCCGTCTATCGAATATAGTACGTATTTTCATGATTGAGAATTAACAGGAAAAAATAGCTGATCTCAATCTTGAATGGTATCGGGATCAAAGATCAAGAATTTTGTGAGTTCCCCCAGCTGAAAACATTTGACAGGCGGACCATGATACATTTCCGATGATACATATTCTGAACGGTCTATTGAACAGTGTCGTATTCTCACGAATATTTTGGAATTTCTGGCATTTATTTCTATTCACCCATGGTAACCGTTGTATGTTATCATTCTATTCTTCTCCTCAGTGTTCTTTGCACTGAGTTTAATCGAATAAACTATGAACTCGAGATAAAAAGTTTATGTCATGGAAAAAATTTATGACTACCAATGTACCGATTTATTTATCATTACTTTTCACGTTGTTCTTTTGATTTTAGTATTATCTGGATCATTTAGGTAATTAGTAGCCTTCATCATGTTATTCAAATGTATCCGTTGCAACAGATTACATTATGTTGTAAATATTATGAGTTTGGGGCATCGACCTATGTTGAATGAATGAATTGATCATTGAATACTGAACTTTTGTCTTTATGCCAATATTCACGGTCATGATATTAAATTTCACTTTTCCATTTCATTCAGCATGTTATGAAACGGTGCCAATGTCAAGTATATTTACACATTCTATATGTTCACCCGTAGCACAATTGAAATATCAAATTGATGCAGTTATGACCTCATCGAATTACCTCTGAGTGTGCCACTTATATTTTTTATAAGTCAACTGCTGTTTTATATACTAAGATGCACAGAAACTTCGCTGGCACAGCAGTTTATACAGTAAAATTTCACTGTATAATATGTACATTGATTTGAATTCGTTCTTTACAAATTCCCTCGCGCTATTATGTATACAATGTATGTTTACAATCACTTGTTCCAACGATATCCACTCTTCTGGGCATGCGAAAGGTGTATTCATCATTTGATATTTTCTATTTGTCTTTTTTAAAATATAGGAGGAATGTCATCAGTCAAAAAATTCATCATATTTTTCAGAAATTAGACAACTGACTTTATGTAATAGATATATATATATATATGCTCATTGCAGAACTACAATTCACCTTATATTTTTCAATGAATCTTCTCTTCTTATTGACGGAAAACATTTTAAATGCATATATTTCACGATAGAAGGTGCTCAGATATTTGAGTTCAGAATGCTGAAGAAGGAACAAATGAAAATTAGCATGAAAAAAATAGTAGATAAATACCGTTAGTAATGCGAAAAACTATTTAGTTTATGGAGAGAATTTCCCTATCTCCATTTTTTGAATTTGCAGAGATGATATTTCGAATGAATGCGGGTAATTTCCCAAATTTTTATATCCACTTTTCCTGGAATAAATGTGAAAATTATTCTGTCAGAATAAATTTTACTTGAAGATAAGAAAATTTTACCATAATGCCTAGTAATTTTCTGTATACAGTTACTAGTAATCCGTTACCCTCTCATCGCAATCACGGGCTTATGTTGGCTTAATATTTAAAAAAAACTCAAATACTAGATTTTTTTCTGCATTTAAGCATACCAACATTGGAAGTGACTAATTGAAAATTTCAGGATGATTTTCTAGCTACACCGTTCCAACATCAATCATAATTTTTTTATGGGACCAGAAATATAATATTCCTCTTTTTTGTTTTCTCTATTTGATGGTTATTTTATGCAATTTCAATTTGAATCCAAGTAACTCAGACAATACACCCGAAAGCGCAGAAAGTAATACTACTTTGGTAATCGTGTATAGATAAGGATTAGCTGATAAACCGGATATTTTGAAAGGACTCTCTAGCTCCTGAAAAAAGAAGTAATTTCATCACATTACATGCGACTCTGAAATTGATAAATCAGAGGAAGAATAATTTGATATGGCTTAAACGGATGAATACCTTTAGCAAATCAGCTGCCAATTTAAGTACACTATTAGCTACCATCAGCTCATCTTTCTTGTGGGGCTTTTGTTCAATTTGAAGGTAAAGATTTATCTGCAAGTACATATATAAGCGTTATGTTATATTAACTAAGACAATTGGATAGCGATACTTGAGCTTTTTTACTTACTTGTTCAGTTATCAATACTGACAGATTTCTGTATTTCTTATTTATCTTCGTTCCGAGTGTCATAAATCTTAAGATATAAATCCCAAGCGCGAAACTCCAAATGAGCGCTTCTATATTGTATTTCGAATGTAAACTTTCTAGATCCTATGGAGAGAAAAATTATTTAGTAATTCATAAGAGATGAAATTTTTTGATTCACATAGGTTAGATAAATTCTTACCTTTATTAGTTCTAAACTAACGAAAGACAATAATAGTAACGTGACAATAAATACAGCTGAAACTATCACATCCACCGATCTTTGTGGTCCTCGCCGCTGTAAATCAGGGGCCAATGTTGTCAATGATTGTCTTGATATGGCGATCTCACAAAATTGGTCTCACCTTTAAGTATGATCGTACACTAAGCCACGTTTTTATATTCCGAACTTTATTCAGTCGAAAATGCGGCAAATCTGATTTTCTTGCGCGTCTAGATGATGTCAGATGTGAGAACAGTTTGGCATATAATAGCCTTTGCTTGAATGTTCTCTCAGCAACCGCAAGAAGAAAGAACAACAAGCATGTCAATGCCAATCTCTCGAAAGTTAATATCAACACTACTATTCGTTCCCTTTAATGCAATAGCAATTTTTAATCGATAGAATACATATATTGATTAATTACTTGTGAGTGAATTAATAATATCTAGATTATCTTACCAAATCGTGCTGCCAAACGAGATGTCTATGATTTTACAAAGAAAATCCGTATAAGTTTCAAGGTCAACCTGAGCCAACTCATTAACAATAGAGGTTCCACTAGAATTGGTTGCACTATCCGATACAAAACTATCACTCAACCTCCTTATTGCCGGTATCACAGCCAATATAACGGACAGCATAAGTCCAGCGTAAAAATAATCCATACTCTCTGGGGTTGATTCAGCTCTTGCTATTATAGCCGAGCTGATGTCTAACACTGACAGCTCAGCTTTTTTTATATCTCGACGAGT
Source organism: Meteorus cinctellus (assembly GCA_030523045.1). NCBI lineage: Eukaryota > Metazoa > Arthropoda > Insecta > Hymenoptera > Braconidae > Meteorus > Meteorus cinctellus. The sequence goes on along the minus strand of JAPYZF010000090.1, from coordinate 85,192 downwards.
CCATATAGTGCATGATACTATGGAATGAAATAGTTCATAACACAAAATTTTATATTCAATTGGGTAAAGAAATTAAGTTCACCTCGATCAGATGTGGTGCAGCTTGAGCTCAACAGAATTGAAGGTGGCAATTCAAGTTCCCAAGAAAATGGATGCTCGACAAATTCTCCATAACCGAAATTATTATCGCTCTGCTGTTGAGTTTCGTCGAGATCCGAGCTGTAGTGAATGCCAATATAGATACCATACGCTGAAATTTATGACGTGAATGATTAGTAATCACCTATAACTGCAGTCATCACTATTTGTCGTAACCCCCATCCATTCAGTTGCTGAAGTAGTTGCTTCGGTCAGTTGATTTGTCCCAGTTTCTTCACACTCGCCTTCCTCTTCACTCTCAAATTGTTGACGTCCTTCAGTACCTTTCAATGATGGTTCATTGATCTAAAAATAATGGTAAATAACATTTTTATCCAATCATTCCACGTGATTATAGGTTGGGTGAAATATTTTCAGGAACATTCAACACTCGGCTAATGGATTCGGGTGGTAACATCAACATCATATGATATTTTCCTAATATAGTTTGGAACTCACATACCGAACCGTCGCGCGGTGGCTCTTCTAAGTTCAATTTTGTTTTCCGCGTGATCTCGGCTCCTGTTTGGAATGTACAAAAACAGTGATAGTTTTTTCTATAACCTGGGAATCACTATTTCATTTACAATATCATATATCAATTAATAGCGTGCATCTGATACTGATGAACTGAATGAATGTGCTGTTCTTTAATGATAGCCTTTTTATCTGTAATTTCGAGAAAGTCGAGTATAATTTTTTATTTGCAAAAATAACACAAACCTGTATTTTTATTGATATCTGGTTCGGAATATGTTGTATCACTTATAAGCAATCTATCATCGCTGTTGGTCGATGTGATAAGGCTTTCTGCTTCATCAGCATTATTCTGTTGGTCAGCTATGTGTTGAACACTTGCTCGATCATTATCACTCGATACATTGCCATTTAAACTTTCGAACCCATCATCATCCTGATGAACAATATCGACATTCGGACTGTTCACAGTTACTTCATCTGTGATATTTGTGATATAGCAGAGTGAAAAAAATCTTTGGATGGTGACAATTCACGATTTATTACCTGATCTGTTTTCAATATTCATGATTGGCGCTTTCACCGTGGACGAGGATGGACCACTGCTCATGTGTGAATTATTGAATTGGGGCGCTGAAATTTTATCTTCCAACTGAAAGAGTTCGGAATTTTTCAGATCATATAGCACTTAATTTAGAATTAGACATCAACACGATGAATAGAAGCGTACTTGAACTTTTCCCCCAGGTATTAAAGTGGTGTCGATGCAAAGCTTCTTTGCAAATCTCACTGATGGTGGCACGCTCGCATACACTTTTTTAACACTGTCAGAGACAGTTTCTTGCGATATTTTCACATCGATTACAGATCGTGGATTACGTCGTGATCGCAGTTTACCTGGGCGACTTCTTTCATGCCTGGATCTTCTTGTTCTAGATCGATTGATACCCGTATTCAATGTTGGACCAGAATTCGTTGAAACAATTTGTGAATGGACGGTACAGAGAACAAACATGAGTGCGATTGGCATCAACACTTCTGCCATCGAAACGATCTGAAAATTTATTTAATATTGATGAATAAAATCAATGACTCATCGAATATTGATAAGAGAATAATTACATAAGCCTCAATTGAATCGGCAGTTGAGACGTATAAAAAAATATTGAATAGTTGTAAACTGTAGAGAAGAAGAAAAATAGAAAAGATTTTTGGGCTGGTCTGTTGAGACCACCACTCTTTATGCAACGGCAACAATATCAGTCTCTTCATGGCTAGCCATGTAACAGTGCTCAACCCATGTTTAGGTTTGGCTTTCGGGAAAGATGAACCTACCAGACAATACCATATATCGCATAATTAATCAAACAATCCGTATATCATAACACCAATGACAATTTTTTCATTTACCTCTTACAAGATCAACATCAATAAATTCTGTTTTTAACTTTGCAGTTCTCATCGGTACATTGTTAAAGCCACCAAATATCCTCTGTTCAACAGTTTTTTCCCATTGCTGCTTATCATACGTGCCAATTTTTTTTTGATACCTTCAAACAAATAACAAAGATATAGTAGAAGAATAAAAAACTTGAAAATCCTCTATATAATTTATAATTCTGTATAATTGAACAAATAGCAACATACCAATAAACTAAATCATTCAAGCCCATCATTGATGATGTTCCCAGCTGCACTTTGTTATATTGCCAATGAAATTAAATTATTTTACAACGCAAAGTGTGTCAACGTTTGATATTGATAATGCACCGTTTAGCGCTATTTTATTTCCACAATATACTTCGATAATGAATAGATACTTTCTCGTTATCGAGAAATTTAACGCAAAATATAATATTCCAGTTATTAATCAACAATAAATGGTGCATAAATATCATAACTCTATATGATAGAAGCAAAACTGGTGAAGTGAGCTGTGTAGATATCCCTCACTGGCTGTTAAGGTGGTGAATGTGCTTTGACCGCACTCAGCTGATCCATCTGCCATCAACTATTATCGCTACGCTCGCCAATCATCGCCTATCGGCGAAACGGTGACTTATACCGAAGGAATCTAATTTGTTTTATTCGCGTTGAATTGAATTATGATAAGTTACGTTCTTTCAGAGTAGAAACATACATACGGGTCATTGCGCAGACAATATTGACGCCAGCGCCGCACACGGTGAAATTTGTACTAATCGAAATTTCGCAGATGGATCGTTACCGTAATGGTCCATGAATAGAAGTTCGTTCTCCTTTGGTCATTTCACCTCTATCCATCAATGGCATTTTTGGATCTCCACTTTCTTCCTGTTTACATTGATTTACATATAGGAACTGGTCAAAACATTCCAGACCAGTTCTCATACCGTTCATTTTCCTCATTTATATCATTTAGGATTGGTAGCATTCTTGATACTACAATGACACTAAACTACATCATTAATACAATGAGAGGAAAAGTTGGAGTACGATTCGACATCTCCAACTTTCCGTGCTCAGACTTGAGGAAAGTAATAGAGGAAGCAGGTTGTTTTGCTGTATTATGTGCACAAACAACATCTTCAAGTTGGTTACGCGCGCGCACACAATTGTTCCCGCTTTTGTATGAGTTCAATATCTGAGCTGGTCATCAGTTATAATGATGTTGAACAATGCCTTGATGAAGAACCAATTTGTTATTGGCTGTATCGTACAATATTATAGCATTGACGAGAGGTTCGGAATAGCGACATTGATTATTTTATCAGTTGATAATATAAGGATGATCAAAAATAGAATACACAGTAAGAATAAGTTCATAAACAAAAGAGGTTTTGAGTTGGTGATCCATTTCTTCCCACGTATTCAATTCTTTAAAAGTACCTTCTAAACCATAGCTGCATGTACTTTCATCAACGAATGGGAGAACATATCTACTTAGTGAGGATTCAAAGTGAAATTTATGGTCGAGAACGGCCAGTTATCAAGATCATCAACAAGGCGAACCGTGAATGATTGTATTTGTTATGAAACAATAGGAATGAAACCTGTGAGATCGGTTTCTTGACGACCAAAACTTCTTGAGACTTTTCCATCGGAAAATGCATCCTCAGCTAAAAAAAAAATAGTGCCATGTTTGTTGGAGATAAAAGGGGACACCTCAAATAATCCGGATAACATTCGCGCTATATAGCAGTCATTCATTGCGCAGCATCCGAACGGATCAATGAACAAGGTGAGAGTGTATCCGAGCTTATGTGACACTCGGGCTGTGGCAGTCCCATAGGGCTCACCAATTTTCTCAAATATTCATAACATAATATCGACAATGGAGCAATATAATACTCTGATGTGTTTTTTCTACATCTTTTTAATTGCTCCGAAAGGATCTCACGCGATCGCTGGTAATCCTACTTCCTATAAAATTGGTGGTGTATTGTCTATCAATGCGAGCCAAGTACACTTCAAACAAACAATTGAGGTGAGTTAGACAAACAGAATTCTCCAGCATAATTATTCTCATATGGTCAAGATTCATTTAAATATCGATCACTATTTATAATCGCAATTTAGTGTATTGTTATAAGTCAAGAGGATTATCTTTTGCTTTCAGAATCTCAACTTCGATCTCCAATATGTGAATCGAGGTGTTGTCTTCTATCATACAGTAATCGGCATGGACTCAAATCCAATCAGAACAGCTTTGAGTGTTTGCAAGTCACTGATCGCCGAAAGAGTTTACGCTGTTGTTGTGTCTCATCCCTTAACTGGCGATTTATCACCGGCCGCTGTATCGTACACCAGTGGCTTCTATCACATTCCAGTGATTGGTATTTCATCGCGTGATTCAGCATTTTCGGATAAGGTATATCTATTGAAAACTGTTTGGATTAGTATCTTCATTGTTTCTTCTCTTCTCACTATTTTTTCTTCCTCGTTTTAGAACATTCACGTGTCTTTCTTGAGGACTGTACCTCCCTATTCTCACCAAGCAGACGTTTGGGTTGAGCTTTTGAAGCATTTTAACTACATGAAGGTGATATTCATCCACAGTTCAGACACTGATGGACGTGCATTGCTTGGACGATTCCAGACGACATCACAGAGCCTTGAGGACGACGTGGAAATCAAAGTACATGTGGGTTGTGCAATCTACTTCGCACGCATCAACAGTACATGAATTACCTGTGGCCCTATTGAATTCGTGTGTCGTTAGCTCGTGTGCACGCTTCTGTGTAGCGAATCGAAATTGTCCCAGGTATCGATAATTGGCTCTCTCATTCTCTGTCTCTCATGCTCATCGTCAGCTCCACTCTGACAATCAAATGGATTGTTCTCTCCAACGCTATACTGCACAATCTATAAGAAGAAATCCTCCTTGGATTATTCTATATCCCTTGTATTTGGATTAGTTCGTTATTTACCTTGCACGTGCTATAGTGATGCGTGTGCGCTCTCATCTATCTACTATATATTCGGAAAATGACACGAAGTTATATTTTGACAGCCCTATATACATGTACAACTGTTTTGCGCAAATGTCTCGTCTCCTCTCACTGTTTCACAACTTGTATGTTCATGATATTGTTCAGAGAGTCATGAGAAGACGTAAGTATATCATGATTGTCTAAGGATGTCACTCATACAAATCGCAGATTAGTTTCGTAAAATAATTGTTTAGATTTACGAAATAAAAAACTAAATAGCCGGAATGTTATTTGTGCATGGTATGTAAACACAAAGATAACATAATTATGCTAATATAATACAATTATATATATATATACATTTATTTTTGTTCAAGCGATCGCCAGATTATTCACATTTTAATATTGGTGTTCCATTTTTCTTGCAAAAACAGGTTGAATCCGTGATTGAGTTCGAACCCGGTCTTGAAAATTTCACCCACCAATTAATAGAGATGAAAAGTGCACAGGCGCGAGTGTGTCTTATGTATGCAAGGTGTGTATTGTAATTATTATTTTGTTCTTACGCCGTCGTTGAAAAATCAAATTATCTAATCGTTTATTCTAGCCAAACAGACGCCGCAGTGATTTTCCGAGATGCAGCAGTGCTGAATATGACTGGCGCTGGGTACGTTTGGATTGTTACTGAGCAAGCACTGGACGCAATTAATGCACCCGAAGGACTTTTGGGTCTGAAGCTTATCAATTCTACCGACGAGAAAGCCCACATCACGGACAGTTTGTGAGCATTGGTCAAATAGATTAAATGTGTTAATATTTTTGTGTGAAAGGGAACAGACGAGTTCAATTAACCGATGAAACATGTTAGGTACGTTCTTGTGTCAGCTCTACGCGAAATGAATGAAACAATGGAAATAACAGCCGCACCAAAGGATTGTGACAATTCTGGAGCCACTTGGAACACTGGCAAGGAATTATTCGGATTCATTCGCAAGCAGATTCTTCAGAAAGGTGCAACTGGTAGAGTCGCTTTCGATGATAATGGTGACAGAATATTCGCCGAATATGACATTATCAATATTAAAGAGAACAAGACTAAATTTTCCGCCGGACAATACGTTTACTCCCCAGTAAGTATCTTCTCGATTCTGTCGCGTGAAGGAAGTGGTTTATTGGTTAATATTTGATACATTTATTGTTAAGGATACACAAAAAATGACATTACGGCTCAATGAAACAATAATAACATGGCCTGGACGTGTAACAACTAAACCTGAGGGGTTCATGATTCCAACGCACCTTAAAGTACTGACGATCGAAGAAAAACCTTTTGTATACGTACGATCAACTGACAGCGAAGATTGTGCCCAGGATGAAGTGCCTTGTCCACATTTCAATACTTCCGAACATGATGGTAATTGTCACAAATGAACTTCTCATGGAACATTTACTGATATTTAATTCTATTCCAGTCACAAAATTATATTGCTGCAAAGGATACTGTATTGACTTACTCAAAGAACTCTCGAGGACGATAAATTTCACATACAGTCTTGCTTTATCCCCCGATGGACAGTTCGGAAGTTATATGATCAAAAATAGCAGCGGTGAGTCAACACAATACGATGATACGATTGAATTATTGTATTATTCTATTATTAATTATTAATCACTGTCACGAAGATTCTCGGATGATGTCGATTTTCATTATCTAGTTGGTGGCAAAAAAGAGTGGACTGGATTAATCGGCGAATTGGTGAATGAAAGAGCCGATATGATTGTCGCGCCATTAACTATTAATCCTGAACGAGCCGAGTTCATTGAATTCAGTAAGCCTTTCAAATATCAAGGCATTACCATTCTTGAAAAGAAGGTCAGTGAAATTGATTGTAGAAAAAGTATGAGATGTCATTGAATATGTATAAGTATTATCATTTCAGCCGTCTAGATCATCAACATTGGTATCTTTCCTTCAACCCTTCAGCAACACCCTGTGGATCTTGGTGATGGTGTCGGTGCACGTTGTGGCGCTTGTCCTGTACCTCCTCGACCGGTTTTCGCCTTTCGGGAGGTTCAAGCTGGCTAACACTGACGGCACTGAGGAAGACGCACTCAATCTCTCCAGCGCTGTATGGTTCGCTTGGGGTGTCCTGCTGAATAGTGGCATTGGGGAAGGTACACCAAGAAGCTTTTCAGCACGTGTTCTAGGGATGGTATGGGCTGGCTTCGCAATGATTATTGTCGCATCATACACTGCCAATTTAGCAGCCTTTCTTGTATTAGAAAGACCAAAGACGAAATTAACTGGTATCAATGATGCAAGAGTGAGTGAAACGTTTATCTACATCAACTCCAATTAGTTTGCATATTTTGATACTCATTGATTGTGAATATTTCAGCTGCGAAACACAATGGAGAACTTGACGTGTGCAACAGTGAAAGGATCTGCTGTCGATATGTATTTCAGACGACAAGTGGAACTTTCAAATATGTATCGTACAATGGAAGCGAATAATTATGACACCGTTGAGGAAGCAATACATGATGTGAAAATTGGAAAACTCATGGCTTTTATCTGGGACAGTTCACGTTTGGAATTTGAGGCTGCTAAAGATTGTGAATTAGTTACAGCTGGGGAATTATTTGGTCGGAGTGGATATGGTATTGGACTGCAGAAAGGATCACCATGGGCCGATGCTGTGACGCTTGCAATTCTTGACTTTCACGAAAGTATGATCGCGTGTCACTTGAAATAATTACTATATTCATTTGAATTTTGTTTCCTTTTAAGGTGGCTTTATGGAGACGCTCGACAAAAACTGGATATTGCAAGGCAACCTGCAGCAATGTGAACAATTTGAAAAAACTCCGAACACTCTGGGATTAGAAAATATGGCTGGAGTATTCATTCTCGTGGGAATCGGTATCGTTGGCGGAATCGGATTGATAATCATCGAGATGGCATATAAGAAGCATCAAATTAAAAAGCAGAAAAAGTTGGAAGTGGCTAGGCATGCAGCTGAAAAGTGGCGAAGTGCAGTTGAAAAAAGGAGAACACTCCGTGCCTCGTTGCCTGCCCAACGAAGATCTACTGGAAATGGTTTAAATGACCCGGCAACCGTGAGTTTAGCTGTTGATTCAATCGCAAGATCTAGTACCGCACCACGAAGCCCTGGGCGCGCGTGGCCAGGTGACAGTGATATACGACAACGTTCCTCGTCACGCTTAGATGATTTGAGACTATCACCCGCAGCATATACCGTCGATGTTTCTCATCTCATTGTCTGAATTGCCAAAAATAGTATATTTAACTTATGATGCTGTCGGTGTTGAAAGACACAGACGCACACGTATACACTCTATGCTGTAAATGTAAATGTTGTTATCATTTTTATTACACGATAATGTAATTTATTAAGTAATGTATTCATGTTTGCAGTGTTTGTTGTTATAATTCTATGGTGTGTCCAACTATAAATGGAAGACAAAAAGAAAATAAACGGGTCATATAAATGAGTTAATATGGTTGTCATGTTTGGTGACCGATTGCATGGATACAAAAGTTTCAAGTAGTTTTTTTATTATTCCAATTTTTCTCCCCGGATTTTTCAATCCACAGCAATTCATTCATACGTATTCTTTCTTACATTCCAATATCCAATATCCGAATATTGTTTACGCGATGACTTCATGTCGTAGCGATACAAATTATTTATCTCTCCATAAATTTAATCTTCCAGGAAAAAATACTGCCCAGCACGTTTTTGATCCAAGTCCTATGCGCGGAGGGGAAAAACGGTTGAATCAATGAATATTTTCTCGGTACATCATATCACCAATTATATATTTTGAATCGAAACTCACCTTCACCGATTGATTTTTATTGATTCGTGGCCGGAAGTTGTTTGGATCTCGACGGAAAGTGATACCAAGCAATTCCAAAAATCGATTCATACCATTTAATAATGATTGCGGACTGTGGGCAGTTGTGCACATTGATGGGATACCAGAGAATACAATGACACGATCGGCCAAGTAGGTAGCCATAATAAAATCGTGCTCCACAACGAATCCGGTCTTCTTTGCATGCAAGATAAATCTGTAAATATTAATTAGCGACTATTTAGAAACAGTTTTAATACAAGGAAGGATATTATGTCGTTGGTTATATACCGTTTGATGACTTTGGCGGCTACCAAACGCTGCTCCGAATCCAAATAGGCTGAAGGTTCATCAATAAGATAAACATCTGCTGGTTTCCCAAGGCAAAGAGCCATTGCAACACGTTGCAATTCTCCTCCAGACAAATTTTGTACCTCTTGATCCATAATATCATCAATTTTAAGTGGTTTCATTACATCAGTAATGAATTGTGGATGTACATACGCATCACGAATTTTGTCATGCAATAGCTGTCGTACAATTCCCTGCGACTTGGGGCTAATTTTCTGCGGTTTGTAACTGATGTGTAACACGGGAATAGCCTCGAAACCATCATCAGGTTGGATGTTGCCAGCTAACATCCGAATGAATGTTGTTTTTCCCGTTCCATTTTCACCTAGTAGGACGAGAATTTCGGAATCCGTGAATTGTCCCTTCTCGACAAGTAATGAGAAGGAACCCATCGTCTTCTTCATCGCTGGATATTCATAGTGATTCATGCGTTTGACTTCTTCTTCCGTTGCACTTTCAGCAACTTTGAACACTAACGACTCTTCACGGAAACGAAGATTTTCCGTGGGCACAAAACCATCGAGGAAAATATTTATACCTTCTCGTACTGAGAAAGGCATAGTTACAACACCATAAGCACCTGGTACACCGTATAAACAGCAAATGAAGTCGGAGAGATAATCTAACACAGACAAATCGTGTTCGACAACAATGATAAATTTATCTGGATGTATCAATGATCTAATCGTCACGGCAGCATTCAATCGTTGCTTAACATCCAAATAGGAAGACGGCTCGTCGAACATGAAAATATCACCGTCCTGAATGCACACCATGGCGCAAGCGAATCTCTGCAGTTCACCACCAGACAATGCTTCGATTCCTCGATCACGAATATGCGTCAGATCAAGCATTCGACAAATATCAGCTTGCTTCTTGCATTCATCTTTTTTATCGAGCAATTGTTGAACTGTGCCTTTCACCGCTTTCGGAATTTGATCTACATATTGTGGCTTTATCAAAGCCTTCAAATCGTCTTCCAAAATTTTGGTAAAATAATTTTGGAGTTCACTACCCCTGAAATGACTAAGAATTTCTGTCCAATCAGGTGGATCAGTGAACCGACCCAAATTCGGTTTCTGTTTCCCAGCTAAAATCTTCAACGCTGTTGATTTTCCAATACCATTAGTTCCGACCAGTCCCAAAACTTCGCCGGGTCGTGGAATCGGGAGTCGATGTAACTTGAAAGAATTCTTCGAGTATCTGTGAGTAGTTTCTTTTTCCAAATTACTCGGAAGATTGATGATGGAAATTGCTTCGAATGGACATTTCTGTAAAAGACCCCATCGAATTAATAACCACGAATATTAAATAGATTCTGTTTTTCAACACAAACGTACTTTTACGCAAATGCCGCATCCAATGCATAACTCCTCAGATATTGATGCAATTTTGCTATTGGGCGTGACTTCTATACAGAGTTTTCCCATCCGCACAACGGGGCATGATCTTTTGCATTCCTGTCTGCATCTTTTAGGTTTACATTTATCTGAATTTACAATGGCAATTCTAGTCAACCTATCAGTTTCTTCCATAGACTTCTTCGGTGGCATGATGATGCAGTCCCAGGCTGATAAGCCTCTCCTAAAAATGAAAAAAAGTGATCTCACAATTAAATCAAGAATTATTCAATACGCAATTCTACACAAATAAAACGAGTTTTTTTATCATATACTAGAATGAATAAGATATATTTGAATATTACTTGATGTATATTCACGACACGTGAATAATCCGTGCCGAATGCACAGACAGATGGTGATTTTAACCTAAAATTCAGAGTATATACTAAGTATGGAGGTTATACAAGGAGAACTCTCTAATGGGCGGTGTGCGAAAAAGTCGATCTACCTTGAGGATCAAATGAAGGTTCACCTCGTGGCCGGAGTGGCGCTCACGATTGCAAGTCGAATGTATTGAAGTTAGTATTTACAAAATTTGAAGTTAGCCCCAGTCCGACTTGTAATCGTTATCATCGAATATTAAGCTTCGGGTATAATCGGCACGTTCCGTCGTCTACAGCGCTGTGTCAACCACGTGACTGGAAATGTATTTTACGCGCGCGGCAGATTTTCAACATATCAATATCGATACAAAGTTGATTGATACAATTGCTGATGGATGGGATGAGCCCTGCATTCATTATCTCAAATAGGATACGTAGCCATCAAATGCAATTATTTATTCAATACATTAAGTCTTCGAATGTAATTAATTTCATGAACTGCTCAAATATCCCCATGCACATACTTTTTTGATCCAGCGATAACAAATAATAACTTAATAAATGGAGTCACTATGGCTTTTTACCCAATTCAGTTCAACTCTTACTGAATACAGTTTTTCTCTAAGTATGCACTGACCATATGTTTATGTTATATACTCGGTTTTTTTTATTATATTAAGTTATATTATTATTACTCGATCTTAAATTGTAAAAGATGATAATTATTGATGAATCTGATGAATTAAAATGCACTTTCTATTAATAAAATTACCTGTCGAAATGTAAAACGTGCAAAAGGCTCGATCGACCACTAGCAAACCCAATGGAAAGGTCACTTGACCACCATTACTATTTTTTCGCCTCACTATACTTTCTTGTGAATGAAAATCTAAAGTTTCATATCCATTGTCGAGAAAAATACCATCACCCAAGACATTTTCGAGAATAACCTCTAATATCTGCACTATTATTTCGATTTTCACATTCTATGCATCTGATTTTTTAAATAATATTGTGTGAGCAATATTCCAATTAGGTTTCAAAATTCCCGCGTTACTTTTCGCAACAGATGTGTGCAAATGTTGGCATTCGAAAGATAGCACTGGTGACACCTTGCGGTGAATGAGTGAGATGATGTTCGATATCCAGAGAGAAATAAGTTTGAGGAAGTCTAATGGCGGGATAAACGTGGATTCAAATTATCTTCAACAGCATTTGGAAAATTTTGTCCTTCACTAATTTTTCGGAGTTGTAATTCTACAGATGAAACTTTGGCAATAATCCTCAGTGATATATATCAATAAACAAAAATAAAATCAGCCCTTTTGTTTTATTCTTAAATGAATTACATATATACATATTTATTCCATCCCTATAAAATTACGTGAACCTTTGTCGATGCATCGTTGATGGATTGCATAACATATGACCCAATTTATTTATGATAAGGAATGTTGAGTACACTTTTACTCTTTGGATCACTCGGATACCATATACATAAATAAACGTCGACGACGAATGAGCTCTTGTGCCGTCGATATAATAAAACACAGAAGCTATGGAAGACTTGGACTTTGATGACATATTGGTGAAATATCTTCCAGCTGATCATTTGAAACGTGTTAAAACGATATTATATGGAAAAGATTTAGGGTGAAAATTTATTATACAGTATTATTATCATTACACCATACTCAATTCATCACGATATGAATATTGAGAATCATGCGTATGTTTACTGATTAGGGCGGTGCCATGTAACATAAATGAAGAGAGCAATAATTTCGAAGTAAAAAAATACAGCCTCGTTGATGTTGCAAAACGTGAACAAGTTAAACCTCGTCGAGAAGTTACTGTAGGACTCATTCAACATTCGATTGTCCTCTCCACTGACAGTCCAATAAATTCACAGAGGAATGCAATATATAGTAAAATTGCGAAGTATATAGAAGCTGCAGCTGACAATGATGTCAATGTGCTATGCTTGCAAGAGGCATGGAGTATGTGATGAACTCACGATTTCTTCTACAAATTATTATACAAATTAATTTGATCCGAGTCTTTTTATTTATGATATTAATATTTTTCTAGCAATGCCATTTGCGTTTTGTACAAGAGAGAAATTTCCTTGGGTTGAATTCTCTGAAGATGTTGAAAAGGGACCAACTACCATGTTCTTATCTGAATTGGCACGAAAATATAGGATGATAATTATTTCACCAATTTTAGAGAGAGATATTGATCATGGAGATACTTTATGGAATACAGCTGTGCTGATTGATACTGATGGGCAGGTGTTGGGGAAACATCGGAAAAATCATATCCCACGAGTTGGTGATTTCAATGAATCAACTTATTATATGGAAGGTAATACTGGTCATCCAGTATTTGATACGTGTTACGGCCGTATTGCGGTGAATATTTGTTACGGTCGTCATCATCCACTTAATTGGACTATGTTCGGAATTAATGGTGCAGAGGTAGAGCCTTATTTGTATTTATAGACATAACTCAATTTCTACTACTGAAGGAATTGATTTTTTTTCTCATTTCTTTTCTGTTCAGATTGTATTCAATCCATCGGCCACGATTGGAGCATTATCTGAACCGCTCTGGCCTGTTGAAGCTCGTTGTGCAGCAATAGCAAACAGTTATTTTACATGTGCAATCAATCGAGTTGGAACCGAAACTTTTCCGAATGAATTTACGTCGGGCGATTGTAAGCCAGCACATTGTGACTTCGGGCATTTTTATGGTTCCAGTTATGTTACAGCACCCGATGGCACTCGCACGCCAGCATTGAGTAGAACCAAGGATGGTCTGCTAATTGTACAATTGGATTTGAATGCATGTCGTCAAGTTAAGGATCGATGGGGTTTCCGAGTAAATATTCATGACTCATTTGCATGAACTTTCCAATACCAATTCACATAATTGCATTCTGTTTTACAGATGACACAGAGATTAGACATGTATGCGAGAGAGTTCCAAGAAGCTATTAAACCAGACTTCAAACCTCGAATTATAAAAAAATAAATCAATATACCTACTGCAATTTTCTAAATATTTTTGCTAATACAATCAGAATATATTCTTCAATTAAATAAATCAATTCCTGTTTGTTTCTTTTATTCGAATGTAAAAAATTACATTTTGATTTTATGAAGAACATTATTGATATTTGTTGTATGTGTAATTCTGATGTCCCCATTCATAATGGAGAGACGATATTGATCGCTGCATTGTGTGTTTGTTTACGATAATGTAGCGCTTCTTGATATGCTTTTTTAACAGCTTTACGATCTGCTGGTTTCCGCGACTCAATTAATTTGGCTTCATCAAGCGCTTGCGATACGCCGAGTTTCTCAAGTTTCTCACCAGGTAACCATTGCCTATAAAGATGAATAATTGCATTGAAATCGATATTAAATTAGAGAATAATTAAATGAATAATGAATATTAATAATTACCAAGTACGTTTTGTATCGAAAAACAGAACGAGGAATATAGGGTCTTTGTAATTGACCGCAAGCGCCAGGACGTCATCAGGTGGGGCAGGGATAGGCACACCTTTATGAATAGTTCCGCGAGGGGTATTAGGATCAATAATCAATGCTGGATACCACGGATAACCCCGACATTTAGCCCACACTAGTTGTAGCGCAGTCAATCGATTCTCTTCTGCTCCTTTATCTTCTTCATTATCTTTCGTTCTTTTGACTGTTTGCACCATTTCTGCATTGTCCTCCTCATTATCATCTACATCACCGTCACCGTTGGTATTATCGATATCATCGCCTTTTCCATCAGTGTCAGCATCAACGTCGCCATCATCATCAACATTGCCATCATCATCGTTGTCTTTATGTTCAGGTGTTGTAGACCTACTAGTGGAACAACTGCTACAACTCGATGACTGACTTTCCCCTTCACCTATATCACTTTCGATTCCGCCACTTCGATACACACGAAAACTGTCAGCCTGCTTCTTCTGATCAGCATCCACCCCAGTTACTTGTCCTCCCTTGCCAGCACGAGCTTTTGCTTTACGTGTGAATAAAACAGCGGTACGACGATTCACGCCACCGCTGATTTCACGTTCATTCGTTTGTAATTCCGACTCACTGCGATTACGATGACTTCGCTCGCGCTTTCGTGATTTCGGAACATTCGAATCAGCTTGAAATACTGGATCAAGTTCGGGATAATCTTTACGAACTTGGTCAATCAATAAACCTCCCTGCTCGCGCATTTTTAAACCCGCTCGATAAAACATGGTGTCTTTACGATTGTATGCCAGACAATTGTTCACCATTAAATTGAAATCTGATTGGAATGCAGACAAATGTTCGTACTCTTGCTTCTCGATTTTTCCTTCCATGGTAGATAAATCCATAGGTTGTGACACAATGTCGAGATAATCCGGAACTTCAATAGTATTTACAGGTTGACCGAATACGTCATTAGTATCCTTAGATTTTATAGCTTCTAATAGAGTTTGCAAAACACTCTCGAGAGGTCTCAACTCAAACCACATACACTTTTCTTTGCTGAAACATTTAAAACTGATCAAAACCCGATCTTTATAAAAAAAGAAAAAAAAAAGAATAGATAATCAACTTACACCTTGAATAATTCCTTCTTCAACTTTTCACGTTTACGCACAAGTTCACACAACAATCGTGCGCGTTCCAAATCTTGTCGGAGACATTGCCAATATTTCAATTGACGGTATAACTCTCCACGCATTTCACTATCAGGTGCAGGTGAAGTCCCACCAATAGGTGCTCGTGCATGAGGATGAGTACTCTGAAGGCGTCTCAATAATGGCACGCCATTTCTATACTGCCGCTTCAACGTCCAATAAGCTATCAAACGTTGGATAAGCTGACTACGCTTCGGTAAACCTTCTGCTAAACTTGCAATCTCTCGAATCCTCTCAGGTGGTATTGTTGGTATTGAAATAACTGGGGCGGACGAGCTTTTTTTATTAGCAATAGCACGTCGCCTAGCATCAGCCGGATTGGAAGAAGGTTGATAATCCACTGGAGTGTGAGTCTCACAATATGCTGTTTTCTGTACTAGCATAGGCTCACCATTGGTAGGTTGTACGGTACGCATTCGCATACACAAACCTGCTTGCTGTGCACACGTCACATGGAATGCTGCATAACAATTACTCTTGTGACATTGGATGCAAGCACCAACGCTACGACGTTTGCAAACGCAACATGTCAGTTTCCATCTTGCAGTTGGTATACTCTCAATACTGTCTATTGGTTCGAGAAATACCGTATTGGCAAATCGTACTTCAGGTATCCACAACGCACACACTACGTGTGCCCAAGTTGCCGGTCTATCAGTTTGTTTAAATGCACCACCTCGGTTTGGGCATAACACACAATCTACCGCTCGCGATGGACTTTGTAAACATCTCCTGCATAGCCATTGCCCTTCCGGAATGTATGGTACACCATAGCAATCTTGATGCACAGCCAGATTACACATGTCGCAAAATAATATGGCGTTGCTATTCTGACATTCACCATCCATACAAATACAACAAACTGCATCTTCATCAGCAGCTATACCACCACCACCATTACTTTGCTGTTGAAAATATGATTCCTTTTCTAGTCGGTCCATCAGCAACTCAAATGTATCAGCTTGCATTGGGGGTAAACCAGACGATACTCTACGAACGTTGACTAATGCCAACCAGGCCTTATCTTCTTCATCCAAATCATACTCCACTTCCCCTAAACATTAAAATATATATTCATAAGTATATAAATTGATAGAAACACAGTCAGCTCTCCAATATATATTTACAACGTTCAATTCACCATCAAGCTCTTCACCACTTCTCTCCATGAATCTCACATATGAATTAGGCAGTGGTTCTGCTTCGCCTATCTGACGTTCGTATCCATTTAATTCCTTCACCATTGCTACTGGTAATGAGCTCAAAATCGCCTTCTCCTCTTTATCTTTTTCATTTAGAAGACTATTTGTTTTTTTCTCATCAACTTTATCCATTGATAAAATGGCAATACTGTCATTAATACCTATTTTCATTGGTTTATTTGCATCATCATTTATTGGTGTCATCTATCATTGAATCATCAGAAAATATTCAATCAGTTACAGTGCATGTGAATCATGTTATCAAAAATGATTAAAGAACAATGTTTATGTATATATTATTACCAAAACAAAACGTGTAGCTTCCTGAGGTGAGAGTATCTCTACACCTGCACCAGCACCGCATTCATGCTGGCCCCCCATTCTATTCCTACTTTTCTTCTTATTCGACTGTGGAGTATTCATGCTCATTCTTACAATTCTTCCTTTATTTTGTTCCTTTGGAAAGATTACAACATCGTTGTTATGAGACACATGGCCTATGTATTGTTATATATTCCCATCACAAAAATTCAACAGATAATATTCGCAAAACCATTGTGCCGACAACTTTCATCATCAAGGCATAACAATTATGCAACGTACGCAATTTTCTTTCTACAAATGATTAAAATTGTGTTGTATTATTAGTATATATTAGCGTCGCTATTACAGGTTATGTTTAAAACTTCACAGCTCACTCTAAACAATTGTTTGAATTCCGTTTGTCACAGATTGTGTTTCGAATACGGAGAGAAAAACATTAAGCACTCAACACTCTATAATTGTCACCTCCATTCCACCACAATTCCATTTCCCATCATTCACCGTTTGCAGTCTCAGCAATGTAAGAATTCATCACGTATCCATATTTATACAATAAAAACCCTAAAATGCCAAAATAAAACGGAACAACATAATAATTAATTATAAATAATTACTAATTCTTTCATTAACTTGTTGAATTACTCATAAAAACTATTAAAACACGAATTCCGTTCCAACACGATAAGACGCGTAGACATACTCATTCAAATAAACCGCGCAAAAGACATGTCGATTGGTCAAAGAACCGACTACACAGGAAATAGCAAGAGCCCTCTGTCGTCAACATGTTCCGAAAAAATCTATTCCTCCTACACTTCCGATTTATGATTATCATAGACCTTTCAATGTACAAATATTCGATAATTCTCGCGCGCTTTATTCCAATGCCAGATGACGCCTATTCACACATATAAATATATATAGGTATATTGTTTTGTTCAGTGATAACGCGCGCGCGCACCCTGACCAAATCACAATCGGCATTCAGTACACACATTGTATATATGTATATATATGCAGTATAATCAAGTATACCTGTATTTATACGTCGTAATAGAGCACTTAGCTGATGCATAGGAGTGTAGATAGTTATCTTGAATAAAGAAAAAGGCGCAGTGCTCTCTATCAGTTATTCCGTTCTGTCTTTATCGTTGTAATAAGGGAAAACAAACGGCAAAATTATATATATACACACACGGATAGATATATGTGTGTGCTGCGTGAGTGGTGTGTGTATATTGCATGGTTAGTTGGCTGTTTCTGTGACTTTAGAGCTAGTTAGTCATCATTTATAACCAAATTGTGAGAGTTGTTTATTCGTGTGTGTCTACAGTGTTCATTTCCAGCGGTGCCTATATCTGTTAATCTTCTACGAGACAATTTTATTATTACGAATTAAAATAGTGAAAGGACATTTATTTTGCCATGGGAAACGTTCATACTTGCGGTCCAAACGAAGCGCTGGTTGTATCAGGTACGCTATCAGTGAATTTTTTCGTTTATTTTTTCATACATCTACTCCAAAATTATCAATGAAGTTGAATGAAATTTGGGATTGGTATCCGTGGAATGCGATAACAAATTGTAGTACGAGTTGGGCGGCGCAAAGTTATTTCTCCTTGACGGTGTCGCTTTGTAGGTTATCGTCGTAAAATTTGCCGGGTTTTTACAATTATGTTATTTATATCGTTATTGTACATGATTTATTTATGTTGGATCGTGCATGAAGTCAGTTGATTCTCTACTTGAGATTTCTACATCGAATTTCAAACATTCATGTACGATCTTTTTAAATTTTCTTTTTTGGTAATGCGTGATAGTTAATCTTATGATTATGATTTTTTTTTGTATGTATATTTATGATGCAATAATTGGCTTCGAAGATATGGCGTATTTGTCTAACTTGATGACGCATCACAGTCGTGTGCGTTATCAGAGATGGATTCGAAAATGCTCTGCCTGGATGTTGCATAATATTCGTCATCATGAATAATTTATTTTTTGTGTCAGTGTGCATGTGTTGTATTAATGGAGAATGTTATTCCTCTCGAGCATTTTGTAGGAGAATGATGGATGGAAAGAATTTTACGGATGGACCGTCTCATCAATTAAATATAGATTCGTTTTGAATGGATTTTTGTATTAATTTTAATGATAATTAAGCATATGTGGCCTTCTGGCTACGTCAACTATGAGTAATTCGAAGGTTGAATATTCTCAATGATAATTGATCCATGATCGTTTAATCATGTCGGCGCCTTTCTCGCCTATCATATAAATTCCTGCATTAACGTGGCCAACAGGCATAGTTGGCATAATTGACGCATCAACAACTCTCAAGTAATTAACACCATGTACACGCAATTGTGCATCAACTACAGCACTTGGATCTGTTATTGGTCCCATTTTTGCCGTTCCAATTTCATGGTTCATCATTGAAGGCAGGTGTTTTATAGCGCATCGAAAATAATCATCACTGGGAAATATGTATGATGAACATCCTGGAATTTTGATGTCATGCAAACGACTTCCATATTTTTGGAATGGTTCGGTAGCTGCTATCCTGATTGCATATTTCACGCCTTCCAATATGGTTTCAACATCAGCTGGATGTTGGAAGAAATTTGGTTGAATAATAGGATTATCAAATGGATTTTTGGATTTGAGTTTTATACGACCAACACTTCGTGGTTGCTGCATTATCGGCCAAATTGACCATGCATCACGATTTTCAATTGGCTTGAAAACCGCATTATAAAGTTCATTTGTAATACCATGGCCTTTTCTCACAGCAATACCATTGTCTGAATGAATTGAACCTGATACAAAAAGTAACTCTAAATCCGGTCGTGAGTCGGTGGCATATTTAGTTTTCATGAAAGCCAACGCTTCTGCGCCACCAGGAATTGAATACGTTCCATTTCTATCAGTAATATATTGTAACATGTGGCTTGGGGCCATCAATCGATTCTGTAGTAGAGTCACGCTGGAATTGACTAGAAATGTCAACCCGAGGAAACCAACATGCTCATGCAAATTGTAGCCAACTTGAGCATCTTTAATTACGTCTATTCCCATTTCCTCTAAATGCGCTTTGGGACCGATGCCGGAGAGCATTAACAATTTAGCTGAGTCTATCGTACCAGCAGAGAGAATGACCTCTTTTGTTGCGCGGATACTTCGTGTCACTCCATCTCTAACGTATTCAACCCCATAAGCACGTTTATTACTATCGATTAGCACTTTTGTCACCCTCGCTTGAGTCATGATGTCAAAGTTGTTTCTCTTCACTCGGAGATAGGCTTTCGAAGCACTACATCGAGCGCCTCGATCCATATTCACTTGAATATATGAAAATCCTATTTGTTGTGGCCCATTATAATCGATGACATTCCATCCTAATTGCTCACCGGCTCTTAGGAATTCTGTGGCTAATGGCGAATGATATGGAACATGTTCCACACATAAATATCCATTTTTACCGTGATACGATGCATTATGATATCCTGAAAGAAAAAATGTCGTAGGCATTAATTTTGATAGTTACTTATTGGAAGAAAAATCGCTCTTGAATAAACAATAATTGTTGGAATGATTTGAAAGTCCCATTCCAATAGAGAATTTAATTTGTTTATCACGACTGCAAGAGTAATTGTCAATTCAAAAATACTTTTGCTTGATTGAGTGATCGTTTACTTCATTAGATGTAAGATTTAACAAATCATAATATCATACCTGGAACACGAAATCTTTCACTCTTTCGGAAGTACGGAAGAACTTGGTCATAATTCCAGCCGTCATTACCCATTTCTGCCCAGAGATCATAGTCCAACTTGTTTCCTCTAGTGTGAATCATATAATTTATTGTGCTAGTACCACCCAATGATTTACCTCTTGGCCATGTACAACGATTATCTATCATGCCAAAACAAGCATTTTCCTGTTTTTCCACTCGATAACCCCAATTATAATCGGTTTGTTGAAAATTGCTGACTAATAGTGGAATTTGATTCAAAATGCCCTCAGGTTTTCCAGCTTCCAGCAGTAAAATTTTCCATTTAGCATTCTCAGATAGACGATTCGCCACGGTTGAGCCACCTGACCCCGCGCCCACAATGATGAAATCATATTCATCCTGAGTGGGAATTGTTACAGTTGGAATGTCCAATGTCGTTTTAAGTCCATAGCTTTTAAGTAACTCTAGAAGACCTTTGGCACCCATTGTCCCTGTGCTCTCAATCAATAGCACGAACAGAATTGCTTTAATCACTGTCGCCTTCATTTTTCTAGAATATCAGGTTTATTCATAATAAATGACTCTAAAAATAATATTGAGCTTCAGTAGAAACGGGAAATTATGTAGCATGCATTCACACTTATATTTTATACTTAGTAGCAACACGCCATTTCCTGTATTACGCAACTGCAAATTATATCAACAATATGCTGTGAACGTATGGAAAATAATTGACACTTTTCGAAATTTAATGATAAATGCAAATATGAGATATGAATTAATAACATCATCGTCGTTTATCAGACAGAGTGATGTCATTGATATGAATTTATTGAGAAAATGACTGGCAACAACTTTCTCTTATTAATTAATATTGCGACTTACTAGTTTGGTTTTTTTCCAATTGCATCTGACAATAAAATTGGAATATATTATGATGGAGCTGTCCGCTTGCAATTTCACACATTCAAAGCCACTGCATTATTTTAACATCACAATAAGTGCACAAAGAAAAAGGTGGAAGAATGGAAAACGATAATAAACTAACGCGTATTTTTACGTGCTTTCCAATGCTCTCCTGAGACATGAATAACTTGATGCATTACCTTCATGATCCTTTTGACCACAAAGGTATAAGATGTTTTCAAGGCGGTGACTCTTAAAACTGGTTAACAATATTCAAGGTGCGTGTGGTTGTCAGTCTTTCAATGAATAATGAGGCGAAAAGAGTTACACATGACAGACGAAGGCAATGCACTGAAGCTGAAGACTCGAAGTGGAATTTTTGTACGTCTCCTCTCTACCTCTAGATCCACTAGTGAAATGCAGACTTTCTCGCGTCACTTCGATAAAATGGATTTGTGTACCCTCAGTAACTTCGTACCACCACTACATCACTACCTGAAATTTCTCTTCTAAAAAAAAAAGGATACAGAAATTGGACCAACAAAGAAAGGAATGTAAAAATGTCGAAGAATTATTCTCGTAATTGAGTTACGCTCGGCCATTTTTTATAAAATTCCTCTTCAGAACTTCAACATTCATGATGAGCAATGGTTACAAAAGATAAAATGTGCGAAGTATGTTCAAATATTCTCAGACATGCAAACAAAAAATTCTGATTAATTATCCTACGATGAAACTCAGATTTTTTTCATAATAGTGGAACTCACTTCTGTCTATTCACATATATATACTTGAATATAAATTCATCATAGTCATATTGACACAATTTGTTTTGAATCTGGTGTTGATCTCACCAATCAAACCCTGCAATATTAATATATGGATTTAACACAAGTATTATGAAATGGATGTTGCCAATAAGCAGGATTAAAGTTGAATTTTTTATTAATAATTATAACAACAGCATAACAAAGATTGAGTAACTATCAATAAGTTTGGTTTTTTGATCATCACTGCATTCTATCTATCAACAATATGTACAACAACAAATGTGAGCATGGATACATTTATCAATATTCATGGCACACTTACACTAATTGTAAACCACAACCAATTGAGGTTGAAATTTTTAATCATGCAAACGCGAGCCAGTCATTTTTGATCAGATCCGATCCTTTCTCAGCAATCATTATAACTGGAGCATTAGTATTACCACTACAAATAGTTGGCATTATAGACGCATCAATAACTCGCAAATTATTTACGCCATACACACGCAAACTTGAATCCACAACAGCGTCAGGATCAGATGGTGGTCCCATTTTAGCTGTTCCAACTGGATGATAAATTGTCATAGTAATATAGCGAATATGACATTCCCAATACTCATCAGAGCCAAATTTCAAATGTTTGCATCCAGGGATTTTAATTTTGTGCAATCTGGAGCCAAATTGATGGAATACCTTTGCTTCACCAATTCTCACGGCAATTTTCACTCCCTCTATGAGCTTAGCAATATCAGAAGGATCATCGAAGTAATTAGCATTGATTGCTGGGCTTGTGAATGGATTAGAGCTCTTCAATCTAATTGCACCTCTGGACTTAGGCCGCAAAAGTAGAGGCATTATTGTCCATGCGTCCTTGTTAGTTATTGGTTTAAATACTGTGTCATAAACTTCATCTGTTAAACTAAGAACTTTTCTCACTTGAGCGCCAGCGTCTGAGCTCAATGACGCTGGCGCCATGTGTAACTGTATATCAGGATAAAGTCCTGTTATATTCGCATATTTTGTATTAACGAATGCATAACCCTCTACCCCGCCCAATGTTGTCATCGGCCCTCGACCATTAATCACATAATTAGTGGTAACTCGCGCAGCCTGAAGTCGATCTTGAACGATCGCAACTGGTTTGTCAACTAAGAAAGTTAAACCGGCCATGCCAACATGGTCCTGTAAATTATTTCCAACAGCCAAGTCCATGACAACTGGTATTCTGAATTCTTCCAGATGTTCTCTGGGTCCAATACCCGAGAGCATCAATAATTGGGGTGTATTTATTGCACCGGCGGATAGTATAATTTCTTTTCGTGCTCTTACAATTTGTTTCATTCCATTGCGATAAAATTCAACAGCAACAGCCTTCCTTGACAATGGATCAATGATAACTTTTGTTACATGTGCGTTCATAGCAGTGTGAAGATTTTTTCGTAATCGAATCGGCCTTAGAAATGCTTTAGCTGTAGAGCATCTACTGCCTCTTCTGATTGTCCCTTGGGCAATCATAAAACCTGTTTGGAATTCGCCATTTATATCCCGATTTTCATACCCCAATTCAGTACCAGCCTCAACAAATGCCACCACCAATGGTGTACGCCATGGTGCTTCTTGAACTGTGAGATATCCACCAGTGGCATGATAACGGTTATTCATCAAATATGGATTGCGATTATCCTCCGATTTTTTGAAATATTGCAATACGTGATCGTATCCCCATCCAGCATTGCCCAAGGCTTCCCAATGATCATAATCATATCTGTTCCCACGTACATACAGCATATAATTTAGAGTGCTGGATCCACCGAGTACTTTTCCCCTCGGCCAATTACACCTATCATTTTTCATTGCCAAACACGATCTACCAGTCGGTTCAGTTTTGTATTTCCAATCCAACTTTGTCAATTGGAGATATGCTGCCAATGATGGCACGTCCGTTATTTCATTCTCGTCTGGACCTGCTTCCAAAAGTAATACACGCCATTCAGGTATTTCGGACAGCCGATTGGCAACAACTGCACCAGCCGATCCACCACCGACTACGATAAAATCATACTCGACATCGAGATGGAGTTTATCAATCACACGACTCTCTGGATCAATTTGATCATAACGATAGTAAGAAAGGCCAATAATTAGAAGTGGCACTAACCAAAAGCCAGTACCCATTAGGCCTATTGCACCTTTCAATGCCGATGCCAAGACCAAGGCACTCAACATCGTATTTAGTTGTTGGTAATTTCATTTATGTGGTTCACTGGGTTTTGTATTATCATTAACATCCTTAAACTCACATCATGTATTGTGTGAGTTTGATCGTTTGTAGAATAGTTTCTGAAATTACAATGAAAATAATTCAATAGGATTATTACTTTTTTCTTTGTCAATGGTAACAATGTATTTTTCATCAAAAAAAGTTCTCTCAGGTGAAGCCATATGAACTTCAATTATATTTCGAGTATGTTGACAAACATTTAATTAACTACTATGATGGATATATCTTGTTTTGTGTTTGTTTTTCTTTTTTTTTCTTTGGGTATACTTAAATGACTTGAATATGTGGAGAAATCTTGCATTTACATTTTTCACATACATTTCGAATGCTTCATCTGAAGTTGAATGCACAAGTAAATTCATTTGCAGTTCTTTTTATCAGAAATGTACATATATATATATATATATATATGTATTTGTTTCCCGTCCAAGCGTTATCTCATAACAGGAGAAAGGTGAAAGTGTTTTAACATCATAAACTTCTATATACTGCCATCATTTCACAACGAAAGTCACGGTTACGTTAGAACTCCTCAATTGATCAGGGTTCAGTGAATGCAACGCTGTATTGTCACATTTCATTATAAACACGGAAAAAAAAATTTTTTTCCTTGGCCAATGCCATTGTTAATTCACAACGCTGCTCAATGAGAAACAATAATCAATTCTATCTCAAATACGACAAAAAATTTATGCTGTGAGTGGACTTTAATGAACTTCTTGACTGAACATTTTTGTAAATATTTTTTATCGAATATTTGAGCTGTGCAAATACTACAGGAACTTTCGAATAAAAAAAGAATAAAAATGGGATATAAAATAGATTTCTTGAAGAAAAAGTATTTCCATAGACAGTCCAGCTGTGCATATATAGACTCTATTACGATAGTTTGCTCCGCAAATAGTAATGAGGGAAAGAGTGTGCGACCGACAGACTATATGTCTGGCACGCACACACTAAACAATGCGGAAGTCATATACCCTAATCATTTCCGATGTTGACTCTTTAAATCACTTCCTATCATTAAATTAAATATCACCGATTTATTCCCTATTAAATTAATTGCACTCATACATAATATTTGATTTATTATCCCGAGAGCACTGGCTATTTAACAGCTAATATTCCAAACTGACTTATTGGATGGGAAAATGTATTATCAGGACAATCAGAAAAATTTATCTTTACCTTACTGTTGACTGTCTGTGCTTCTTGTTTAATCAACTATTTTAACTGATTGTTGTTCTTCTGAAATTGAAAAAAAATTTGTGTGTTTTCAAATGTTATTAATTTCGATATTGTGCAGAATATTGATACTCACTATAAGACTCAATTCACAATCACTTCAACACGTTTGGGCTTATATTTCAACTCAAATTATCACTGAGACACTAACATAGTTGGAATGATCTCCAGCACCTCAGAAAAGTCAGTGGACATAGTCCAAAATAAATGAAATAACTATGTAACTGGCACTATGAGAACTTGTAGGTGTTTCTTGCCCTTTCGCAACTAAATGGAATGAACATGTAAACACTGTTTGGTTGAACTGATGTAGAATCCACTCATTAACACTTCACACTGTCGTGAATGCGCCGCACACGTTGAATGAGACTTAACTCAAAAGACAACTATGAAGAAAAAAAAAACATGAACAATGAGATTTCAAAACTTTACCGCTCGTCCAAACCGAGTGGTATCAATTCGCGTCCTTCTTGCCAACTCTCCGCTTTAGCAGTGAAAGTGTTCTCTTCCTGTACCCAGTCAGCCAGCAGTGCGTCGGTGCCTTGGCGCTTGCCGCTCTCTTATTCTATCCTTGCCCCAGGCCGATGTGGTAATTCTCGTCCATATGACTATTATAATCCATGCCATGAACAGCTTTACATGCCAGCAATCATGAGATCATGAACTCCATTCTCATTCATGCGATGTATATATATACCAAGTAGCTTCATATTAATTATCTGAGTTGGGCAAGTGAACTGAGATAAATTTAATTCTGCAGGACTTCATTAAGAACGAGAAATTAAGTTAGATTGATGAAAGAAAGTTTTTAATATCATGGTGACGCTGATAACTATATTAAATACAGATTACCAGTTATGTATTTGAATGCAATCAATTTTAATTATGATTTGAAAATAGCTTTTCTCATTCAAATACTTATTTCATACATGAAATGAGAACAAATGTCCTATTATTAACTAATTCGTGAATCATTTTTTTCATACAGTTCAAGATTAAAACTTCTCTAAATGATCATAATGAATAGAATATTTAATTAATTCGTCAAAGTTTTATATGGCAAGAAAAAATTTATCTAAATGAGTGTTAAAAATAGCAATGTTTATATGAAGCCACGGTCTATAAGAGATTGTTGATCATTCTTAGATTATTCTATCATTTCGCGAAGAATGTAGCTATGATTGACAGTAGAATATTTATTACAGTTCGAGATTGAATCTTCCTGCTTCAATGTTGACTCAGTATTGAATTTCACATTTGGGTTATGAATATCATTCAGCAATATCGAAATTGTGAATCTATTCTTCTTGGACATATAATAATACTTCATAGTTTTTCCCATTAATATTTTCTCTCTCGTGTGGTTCGTCAATGATTATTTGAGATATGTGTGGTACCGATGATTCTATCACATTCTCACGCTATATTCGTTTGGTTTTGAATCCCAGCGCATATCAAATCCACTTCCGTGTTCCAATGTTACACTTCAACGTTGATCTTCATCAATATTCCGGTATATTATGAATTCATAAAATGTATGAGTATGACTTTCACTGTACGAATCACGGATATACTTATAAATTCGCCATAAGATGAATAAAACTCTCCAATTCTCATTCCGAACGAGAAAGTACATTCGTTCAATCATATTCGTAAATAAATTTTATATCGAAGCAAAAATATCGAGATGTTTTCATTTGGATATAAAAATTCAGAATCGAAATGAATTCACAATGCTGTCAAATATATTTTCGTTTTTGAACTGAATATTGTGATTCAATGAGAAATAACTCACGTAGTACAACAATCAGAGCTTCTTAGCTTTATTTAATAAATTAAACTATGTATTATACAATTATACAGTTGAAACTTAACAATTCTCACTTGTGTGCCATGTAAATAAAAACGAATTTGATTAAAGCTGCAAAAAACTCCATCTGACTTCGCAGTAATTCCACAATAGATGAAGTTATGAAGAATAAATATTGAACATCTTCATTGTCCATTGATGTTGAATTAGTATAAAATAATTTCGATTTGATAATAGGTATCATTCAACTCATTATATTCCGGAGGAATCGGATACGCGCGCTCTCAAATGAAAGACAAGAAATAGATGGACCTACTCTAGAATTTTCGCCTCATGACTGTTACTGCGAATACGATTGTCTCACATCGTTTCTTCATGTCCCATTCATGAATATGATTCGTACCAATATTATGTCTAACTCATTGGACATAAACATTTCGAAGATCCATTTACTTTTGAGTGATAAAGTTTTATCTCAATTTCATCATCATCTCCCCCGCAATCGTTTTCGCTTCAACCAATCCTGCTTTATCATATCACTAGCTTTTTCACCTATCATGATAACAGCAGCATTAGGATTTCCACTTACGATTACTGGCATAATAGAAGCATCCACAACTCTGAGACCTTCAACACCATGAACTCTTAACCTAGAATCAACCACGGCTGTTTGATCATCAGATGGTCCCATTTTACATGTTCCTGACGGATGATAAATCGTAAAAGTAAAGTGTCGAATGGCACATTCCCAATAGTCATCTGTACCAAATTGGAAAAATTCACAACCTGGCATCGGAGTAGTATGGGGTCGAGAATTGAATCTTTGAAATGCTTTGGTATCCGATACTTTCATCGCAATTCTTATCGCGTCGATCAATATCTCCATATCTTCTCTATAAGTGAAGTAGTTTGGATTTATATCGGGATAAATCATGGGATTATTGCTCTTTAATCGAATCCAACCTTTACTTTTCGGTCGCAACAATAGCGGCAAAATGGTCCAAGTTTCTGCTTTCTCCAATGGTTTGTACAACGTATTATATACACTATCGCGTAGACCAACTATTTTTCTTATCTGTTGTCCATCATCAGAATTCGTTGAACTTGGACCAAAGTGAAATTGCACGTCTGGCCAATTACTCGATTTATTACCATATTTTGAATAGACAAAGGCGACTCCTTCGATACCAGGATTAGCCATTGGACCTCGTTCTTTAAGAATATATTCAAGTGCTACAGGCAATGTTTGAAAACGTGACTTTTTGAATGTCACTGGCTGATCGATAGTGAATGTTAATCCACCCAGGCCTACATGATCCTGCAAGTTATCTCCAACTCGTAAATCTTTGATGACTGGTATTTTCAATTTATCTAAATGTTCTTTAGGCCCAATACCTGAGAGCATGAGTAACTGTGGACTATTTATCGCACCTGCTGATGAAATTATCTCACGTCTAACGTAAACTTCGTGTTGTTGACCGTTTCGAATGAATTCCACACCAATTGCTCTTTTATTCTTAAATAGTATTCTAGTTGCTTGCGTATACATAGCAATATGGAGATTTTTCCGGCTTTTTACAGGTCTCAAAAAAGCTTTAGCAGTTGAACACCTGCTACCTCGTCTCATTGTTGCTTGTGATAACATGAAACCTGTTTGATTTTTTCCATTTATGTCTTGATTAGCATATCCGAGTTCCGCGCCGGCTTGAATGAATGCAAGAGATAGTGGCGTACGCCACGGTGGCTCTTGCACTGTTAATAATCCGCCTGTCCTATGATATGGTGTTTTTGCAAGATAAGGATTTCTATTATCTTCAGACTTCATAAAGTAGGGGAGCACTTCATCATAACTCCATCCGTTATTACCCAATCGGGCCCAATTATCATAATCTTGCCTGCAAATAGATTCATCAATTATTATTCCATCCATCTACTGAGACATTGAATATAACACATTTGTTAATAAGAATCTGCTCGTTTGCTTTTGACTTACTTGTTCCCTCTAACGTAAATCATGGCATTCAAAACGCTACTACCACCGAGAACCTTCCCACGTGGCCAATTGCATTGGTCACCATTCATTGCTAAACAATATGGGGATGTGATTGGTGGTGATGTTTTGTATTTCCAATCCATTTCTGAGAGTTGTGTATAACCTGCCAATGCTGGCACATCCGATATCTCATTTTCATCTCCACCAGCTTCTAATAATAGCACAGTCCAATTTGACACTTCAGAAAGACGTGATGCCACTACAGCACCAGCACTTCCACCTCCTATCACGATAAAGTCATACATACGATACAGCTGCAACAAATAAGAGTGTGAACGTTTCATTTCAGCTTTTTAATCTGAAAAACGAACAATTTGTTGATAGTCCTCATTTTGAAGTATACTCTCATTAATTTTAATAAAGTCCCACTATTGAACAATGATATGTTGTATAGATATAGATTTTATGTTGTGCTAATTTTCATTCCGGGTCAGCAATAATCATTTCACTAAATATATTTCTTATGTAACACAGTTGAAATATTGTCACTTCAACATAGTCCACCATCACGATATAACAGGAATTAATTTATCAATTAAGATTTTACGTTGAAATTTCTCCTCGCAAAGTCCAACCATTTATAATTTACCTCTCTTGCATTTGTGGGATGGGACTCAGGATCTGCACCGTTATATTGATAGTACGCCATACTAATTGCAATTAGTGGCACGATTCCCCATCCCAAAATGGATCCACTCGCAAGTACACTCATTAGAGCCATCAATCTGTTATTCTTCTTTTATTATCGTTCATCGAAATGGAATTTGTCAAAATCTTACCTGAAAGAAAGAAACATTCATGATTGACAAATTAATAAATATCATTCGAGTCGAATTTTATTAAAGACACTGTCATCATGTGAACAATAAGATATTGATGTTGATCCCAAAATTTGTTCTTCAAAGATAAGTCACCAATGAACAGAGAAAGTATGCCAGTCAAGACAGACATATATCGTTCATCCACATTTAGATTTCTCTAGTTTCACACACAATAAGATCAATTATCAGATATACAATGGTTCTATGATAACAGTGAAAGGTGCTGTTTTCATTTTGTAAAAGATTTAATTTGAAAAACGTACCGGGTCTGTTATATTCATTCGTACTTCACTTGCAACCTTTGACCACATGAAGAATATTTTTGTCGTTCATTAGAAATATCACATTGAAGTGAATAAATATTGTTTGTAATAACGGCACAAATTGAGACCAGCGGCAACGATCTCCAATGGAAGAATGGTGAATGTCCAAGAGTGAAACCTACTCTTCTCCCTCTCTTCACATTCTCTTTTCATCGCCGGCACGAGAAGAAAATACTTCTTTATCTTTGAATTATTCACAAGAATGAGCAAACAGTCTCAATGACAATGTTGACTTTCTGATCAGACATTGTGAATTATTAATATGTTTATATTAATTACCCGAAATTGTTATGGAATAATCGAGTGATACTGTTACAAACATTTGGCTGATAAGCCACATAAAGGTCTCAAATGAAAGTATTCATGATCAATGCATCGTTATAGAACTGCTGTTGATTGCAGTTGTTATCAGTTTATCGATTCAAAAGTTTCATCCTTCATTATTTTTTATGATGTGGATATTCCCCTTCTCACAACATCATCATCACAGCAATGTCTCTACCTCTCTCAACACTTTCTCCATCATGCGGTGTACGTGTCTTGCAGCCACATGCCTCAAGGTTTACATATTTACTCACTTGTACCATCAGAATATATATTCACCGATCGAATTTCACCATGATCGTTTGTGCATAATGTATCATTCGACCTTGTGCCATTCAATTCGTAATCTGATATTATTTCTATTTTAATTGTCAATTCGCATAATTATTAGAACTCAGTTTAATAATGACAAAGTAGTAGCAGCTGTCCTTTCTTTTTGAGTGATATGTTAAACAATACAGAACAAGTGCAATATCAATCCATGGCATTTCATTGCAAACTGACACGTGACATACATACAGTGTATAAAATTTCGAAAGAAAGCACTGCTATCGTAACCGGATGAACATTGACATCCGGAAGATGTCTGTTGTACATGTAGAAAGTCATTGGTGATTTCCATAAACAAATACTCATAGATTCTCCAGTATTTATTTTTAATTGGCAGACGATAGGAATTTTTTTCTTTACTTGTTCGTATTACGTAGCAAACAAAAACACATTATCTAACGTAGTCAAATTTCGGAATAAGTATCCATTCAATCATGTTATGGTTGTTCGACAATTTCGCTATGTATTATTTCGGATTATGTCTGCAACTATTTGTAATGTATTAAGATGAGGGTCACACTGTGGTTGAGGTTAGAGAATTGGTTTTTTACATCTCACATTGTATTTCTTTATGAATATCTCATATCATTAACATGATATTCAAGGTTTGGATGAGATAAATATATTCACCAATTCGTATGTAGGTCTTCATGTCTTTACCATTAGAAATAATAATTGTGGATTGTGATTTCTCATCAGATGAGTTGTAGACTTGTGAAAAGTATAGATTTTTCTTGTAAACCGTTTCTTTGTTTCACATCAGTCGCCGCATTCATACAATTTTAGTATGGACTGTACGGATTATCTTTTTTTCTGAGACAGAAATCCCCTTCAAGATTTTGAATACCGGCTGAATTCAACCGTAAGCAGTGTTTCCAGCTTATCATCAACACGCAGTGCATACATAAATGAAGAAGGATACAAGTGACCGACTGAGTCGTGAATAGGTCTGATTCAGACGTAATAAAAATGTATGGATGAACGTAAATTATGGGGTCCGCAAAAATTCCTTTCCACAAAATTTATA
Organism: Meteorus cinctellus; assembly: GCA_030523045.1. Lineage (NCBI taxonomy): Eukaryota > Metazoa > Arthropoda > Insecta > Hymenoptera > Braconidae > Meteorus > Meteorus cinctellus. The sequence goes on along the minus strand of JAPYZF010000090.1, from coordinate 52,349 downwards.
AAAAAGCAGTTGGGCGTTGTGCATATATGTATACTTAAAACGGTTGTTTTACAATCGAATGAAGTAATTTACGTTAAATTATAATAATGATACCTACACACTAAATTGCACAATCTCTTGCAGTTTCACAAGTTGACTTTCATTTTCTAAGCGAATAAATTGTTAATTATTGCATATTTGTCATGAAAACGTTTTGAAAAATTTAATTACTTAGTATCAATGATTTAATAGGATGTCTGAAAAAATTGAACTTTCGTAATATAAATAATAATTTTTATCGTCGATTCTTCATATCCGTTTTTATATTTAAAATAATTTAATTCAATTATAGAACATTCGCTATCGATATTCCTACATGAAATTCGTTGATTTCTATTAGAATATAAAAAGAGCAAATTATTTATGAAATCATTATTAAAGAATGACGTTGCAAAAATGCGTAGCGAGTGCGCAATGATATGTCGACAAACCATTAGTTCAGGCATACACCTCCTTTTTTTTTCTTCTTTTTGTATTTGTACCCTGGATTTATTGAGCAATACGTCGTTTCACTTTGTCAACTTGGTCAACTACGTTTCTAAATTATACAAAATGGCTGATAATTGAGGAATTCTATCAATAACATTGGGTAATTGAATAACATTTTTCAATGAGTGCTTTCTATATTTACTTTGCTATTCCCATTGAACTATTCATCTATGTATTGATAATTATAAACAGACTTTGATTCTGTTGAGTCATGATGAACATTTTTTTTTTGGCATCAAGAGTTCAACCCCCCCACGAACTTCGGTGTCCCCCCTACGAATTGAAACGAGTAATGCCACTTTAAATCTATATAATTAATTTGAAGGTCGTTGGTCAAACCACAACATATCGATTCAGATTTTTTTTTTGTTCCATATGCTGCGATATGAGATGACTGGGTGTGGCAAAGATTTTACCAGAAAAAAAACGTACCTTTAGATAAAAAATAATTGTTCTCTTAAATATTTTATTTACTCGTGATTGAACTTTCTCCAATTAAAGAGACGTAAATATATTTTTATATCTCAAGGAGCTTTACAACCTGGGCTAAATTGAATAACAATATTTGATGGAACTCCGAGTGCAAAGACATTTCTGAAGGCAATTTTGTTTTCAATGTACATAAATCAGTTTTTTGATATTTAAATAATCTTCCCTCGAATATCAAATATTATTGACTTGCGCTAATAAGAGTTATGTGTCCTATTTAATAGAACTAACTGTAAGGTCAACTGATTTGACTTCTCAGGTACTCGTAGAGCACTTTCAACGTCGTGTCAAAATTATGTAAAATAAATTAATTATAAAAACCGTAAAATCAATACCACCTTAAAACATACTTTCTGTTTTAATTTTTAACTGTAATATTTTGCCATTTATGGTGACACCAAAAATTCCATTCAGGATGTTGCGTTTTTTTTTTTATGCATTTATAATTCTGTATATGAGTCAATCAATGTATAATTATGTACAAAATGATTGAATCAATGGTCTACTTACTTTAAATATAAAATCATTTCTAGAAGATCAGGTAGATAAATAAATGCCTCATTGTCCCAAAGACCATGGCACACTGAATATAAATTAATGAAAAAGTTACTATTTGTCATTTTAAAACCCTAAAGCAATAGAACCACTTTGGAGTCTTGTTCAATTTAAATCTAACTGAAGCATCATTTAACTTTTAATTTGATTGCCATTGAGCTTTGATCATATCAGCGCCCTTTTCACCGATCATTATAACAGGTGCATTTATATTCCCATTGGTAATTGCGGGCATAATTGACGCATCGATTACTCTAAGACCTTCCACACCATAAACTCTCAATTGTGAATCCACAACAGCCATCGGATCTGATTGAGGACCCATTTTCGCAGTACAACTCATATGATAAATTGTCATAGTATATTGTCTAACAAGACAATTCCAATATTCATCAGTAAACATTGGTAAATGTTTACAATTTGGTACAGGTTTACTGTGAAATCTCGCGCCAAATCTTTTCATTGTTGCTGTCTCACCAAAAGCAACCGCAGCTTTTACACCTTCACGTAGAACGTCAACATCATCAGGATGTGTTAGATAATTATGGTATAATAAAGGATAATCCAGTGGATTATTTGACCTGAGTTTGATTTCACCTGTGGACTTAGGCCTAAGCATCATTGGAAATACACCAAAGACATCTCTATTATTAATTTCACTGAAGACCTCATTGTAAAATTCATCACTGAGTCCATGAGCAGTTTTGACATTTGTACCACCATCTGAGTTTGTTGATGATGATGTCAACATGAATTCAATGTCTGGCCAATCGTCTGTTTGATTGGCATACTTGGTGGAAATAAATGCTACTGCTTCCAACCCAACACTCGATGTCAATGGTCCATCCTCAGTTATTGCATAACGCAATGCTGAATTGATATTTACCAATCTATTCATCACAATGCTTATTTCGTAATCAATCAAAAACGCAAGTCCGCCAACGGCAATGTGATCTTGAAGATTTTGACCAACTCCCGGAAGATTTACAATTGGTTCAATACCAACTTCACGAAGATGATTAGAGTTGCCAATTCCAGATAGCATCAATAAGTGTGGTGAGTTAATGGCACCAGCTGATAGTATCACTTCTTTTTTTGCATATACAACTTCACGACGACCATTACGGATGAATTCAACGCCATAAGCTTTTTTCGTCACTGGATCAATGAGTACTTTTGTGACATGAGTCCACAATGAAAGGTGAAAATTAGGACGCAATGTTATCGGTCTGACGAATGCTTTTGCAGTACTACAACGTGTTCCACGTCGCATTGTGAATTGAAACATTGCGAAGCCTGTTTGTTGAGCACCATTCACATCAACAATATCGTAACCCATTTCCTCTCCAGCTTGTAAAAATGCCACACCCAATGGTGTATGAAAAGGCGCATCCTCAATTGTCTGATAGCCACCTAGAATAGTTTTTTTTTCTTTTTTAATATTCATATTCATTATTGAATCCAACTTTTGATAGTTCCATTTACCTGTTGCATGATGTTTTGTGTCACGTGCCAAGTATGGATTCCTTTGGTCTTCCGACTTTTTAAAATAAGGCAACACATCTTCATAGCCCCATCCAGGATTACCAAAACTCTCCCATTGATCAAAATCGCGACGATTTCCACGAATATACAGCATTGTGTTCAAGACACTGGAACCACCTAAAATCTGGATATTTATTTATTCGTCAAAGTGTAAAATATTCTTTCCACTATACAGCTACGGTTACTATGATTGCATATTAGTAAAAGACTATGTCGACAGTGTGACGGAAACAAATGTAACATTGTGGAAAAATATAAAGTGCATATATCAAATCAATTCCCTGTTGAATACACAGTAATTTAACTGATGTTACAAACTGACTGGAGTTTATCACGTGGATAATTTGTTTTTGTTGGAGACCATTGTGAAATATTTCTGTGCTGGACTTAGATTCTTTTTTTTTTCAATATTATGATGGATGTCATATTGAAGCGTAACAAAGCAATAATAATTCTATTCATGATTCAGAAGTTTGTGCAAAAATTTCTCTATGCTCAAAGAGCGAAGCTAACTTCCGTGGATAATGAGTAGAATAACAATTAAAACATGTTAAGAATATAAATTAATCCTGAACTTTGACCCATACAATCAGTATTATGAATCTATAAAATGAAACATTTCAAAATTTGTTTTAATTACAATGCTGAAGTTGAATGGCTAATGATTCATGAACTATCTAATTATTGTATAATGTTTTATTTATTCCTCTTTCACACTCATCTTATATGTCAATATACAACTGTACATATACCTAGAGACATCATCACAAAGTATGGAATTATATGATGAATCGAAATGCATAATTCTATTGGGATAATCATTTCGGTAAAAAATTTGGTCGTCCCAATGAATCTCATAAATATTTGAACCGGGTTCAAGTAGTGTATGACAGCATGCTAATTCCAAAATTGTTTGTGCTTTCACTCTGATGTTCTACATGATCAACATAGGCGATTTGATAATCATTACCTCATATATCATCGTAGCTGATTAATTCAATGACGTCTCATTTTTATCTAGCACATTTTTCATTATACAATATTTTATTTTATACCTGGAGAAATTTTTACATAAATATCTAATTTGGAAACTCCGTTCTTTTCATTTTATTACGATCAATTATGTCGATGAAAAAAAAATATATTTTCTACGACCATTTGAATATTTGAAGTCATGATAAATCATCACGTTGTATTTGAAAAGTTGCAATATGCTATTTTTTTGATGGTCGTATAATAATTTCCGCTACGATGTTTATATGATTTATTGCTAGTATGCAACCATGGTAATTCTAAGTATAAAAAAAAATTCTTAAAGTTTATATATTCACCTTCCCTCTAGTCCAACAGCAACGTTGATCCTTCATTGCCTGGCAAGCTGACCATTGTGGTTGCGTTCTATAATTCCAATCAACTTTACTTTTATGTAAATACAATGAAAGTATTGGCACATCAGTTATTTCAGTCTCATGACCACCAGCCTCCAAAAGTAAAACATTCCAATCAGGATTTTCCGTCAGTCGATTGACAACTACACTACCGGCACTTCCACCGCCTACCACTACAAAGTCATACTCTTGTCGTAAATTTTTCGTCACTTGTGGATGATTTTCTGGATCCATTAAGTCATAATTGAAGTAAGCTAATGAACCAATGAGAATTGGTAAAATTGTTAGTTTACCAACTAGAAGTAAACCAGCAGCTTTTACAGCTGCAGCCACTGTTCCTAATAGAACAACCATTTTACTCTCCTTTTTTTTAGATAGATTATTTTATTCGAGTTTTTTTTTATTTATATCACAACTGTAACAATCACTGCAAATGTTCGTATTTCATTATCTATCGAGCTATGAACAATTTTGCAATCAATATTCGGTGCATATTTGATCTGGATTTGAATTTAAAAATACTGTAAATCAATTGATGTACTCAGATCATTGGAATTGTGCGTGTGCTCCTGGAAAATACAACATTAAATAATGATCATGTACATCTGGTAACGATTTTTTTAAACATCTCAATGTATTCATAATTCCAAATGAATTGTGATACATTCTATTTATCAACAACACTCCTACATCAGATTTCCACTGACGTCAATATCCATCGTCTACACGGATGTTTGAAACGTATATCAATAAATTTACTGGCTGTGTTTACACGTTGCTATTTGACAATTTCATTCCAATTGCTTCCACAAACTTTATGGAAATGTGGTAGAAGCGTGTCATATGTTCATGTGATTTAAAAACGAAATGCTTTTCCTTATAATCAATTAACATCATTAATAATTGAAAGAAAAAAAGGGGGAATTATACCGGCGACCACGCGGTCAAAATTTAAAGGGAATTGTACAGTTATTCGACTCATAAATATAACAATGAAATTTTTAAATGTGAAATAAATTATTCACCCCATTGTCAAGTCATCTGTGCAATTATTCATTACAATGAGATGCTCATCGATAATTAAAATTGAGAAAAATTTGATAAATAAACAAACCTAAGAGAGTATTAATGCCAAATAAATGAGTGTTGGCACGTGCAGCTCGTATGACCCAGCACATCCAAAGATTTAACACAAGCGTGTAGTAGTTGAGAGAAAGTGAAAGACTGGATGGTATGAACATTACATTGGTCGTATAAACCATACCATCACCACCTCCTTCTTAGTCTCCTACCACCTTTGGGCTCTACCCAAAGAAATACAAGGCCCATGATAAAAACTTGGGATGATTGCGCCAATATTGTGCTCGCGTGTGGAAACCCACGTCGTTCGCTTCTAAACCCATCCCATACCAAACTATAATGTTGTGGGGATAAAAAATCATCCTTAACAACGTCAAAGTTTTTTACCAACCTTTTTTTCCAAGTCACGCAAACAAAATAGTTCAATTCATTGATGAAGGACAAATCATGATATTGAATGAAAAAAAATTATAAAGATAATGCAAAACTCAATTTGCCAAATACTGAATTTCATCAGCGTATTTGATTATTGTTGAGAGGAAGAAGGAAAAAAAAATAAATCAACCAAAGTGAAAGCCACTGATTGCAAAGTTGGACATCGAATTTTAGCATAAAAATATATACATTTGTTTTTTGTTGTCTTTCCAGAAATATCAAGATCGATTAAACGATAAATCTTGTATGGAAATTAAATAATGTTTATTCTTGATGCACTTTTAAAAATAGAATATATGTTATAAGCAATTGTTTCGTCATATTTTCTTGTTGATCGCACTGCCAACAGATCAGGTGTACCATATACTTAGAATTTAATCACATAAGCAAGTGTACATTCAATTTCAGCATTACATTCTCCTTCCCTTCTGATGAAAAATAAAACTATTCCATGAGAGTATCAATCGACACCGTAAACTTTAAACTGTGGATCAACGACAAGTTGTCATGAGGTTGTTCTAGGTCCAAAAGGCAAATACTTAATTATTAATGAAATATTGTATTTTTCTATGGTATATAGCATGAATTCAGTATGAAGATTCAGTTAGATATGGCGTATTATATCAATGACTAGAAAAAACACAACAGAATGAGAATTGAGTTTCGAATAGCTGTGATTTTATTTCGTCTTTTCTTTTTTTTTCTTCTTAATGAGCTATACGTTCAATCAGGTGTTTCGTGTATTGCGGTTATTTTGGAGGACACAGAAATCTTTTGAACTTAAACGAGACCTCAAAGATATTACTCGATTTGAAAGTTATGTCATACTTATATTCAAGTACGAGAATTATCCTTCATGTCATATCATGTTCAACTTTCGAACGTGTTCCAAAATTACTGACGAGATAAATATCATTATGATAATATGATTTTCGTAGGATTATTTCTGAAGGATACAAAAAGGACAACTGAAAGTCAATATTGTATATCAGATTCAATTTTATATTCATTAATAGATGCAATTGATATAACTAAACTTCTATGCATACTATACATTGAAATAAGACAGTAACTGATACTGTATTTGAAGGAAAGTAAAATTATACAATTATGGAAAATTATTCCATTTCACATTACAATTCATCTTTAGTCAACCACTCATGTTTTATCAAATCTGCGCCTTTTTCTGCAATCATCAACACTGGTGAATTTGTATTGCCACTTGTAATTATAGGCATTATTGACGCATCAATAACTCTCAATCGATCAATTCCAAGAACTTTCAATTGAGGATTAACAACTGTCTTCGGATCATCAATTGGTCCCATTCGTGCTGTTCCAACTGGATGATAAAGAGTTCCTGCTAAATGTTTCACACTGCAATCCCAATAATCAGGAGAATCAAACTCTATATTATTGCATCCAGGTATAGCCACATGTCGTAATTTCATTCCAATCTTTCGGAATGCATCAGTGTCCAAAAGATTTTTGATAAAATCGACAGACTTCAATAATAGGATCTTGTCTTCATCATTACCCAAGTAATTCGGATAAATTTTAACTGGATCATTTGGTGAATTACTTCGAAGTTTTAATTCACCAATACTTTTTGGTTGCAATAATGCTGGAAAAATGATTAAAATGTCAACTGTCGTTGATACCTTTACCATTTCTGCTGTGAGTTCTTCAGATATTCCAAGTGCCTCTGCCATAGCGATCACCTTCATAACGTGTCCTCTTGGTAAATAAATGTGAAAGAATTCAATATTTGGATATGTTGCATGTGCATCATCTAAATTAACAAAACCAACCAGATCTATACCACCAGCATTTGCGAATTCCCCTTTTCTATATACCAAGTAATTAAAGGCATCGTCCAAAAGACTAATTGGAGTTTTTACTGGTTGAGATGCATTCAAAAATTCCAATTGTATTCCTGCCCACACTAAATGATCCTGAAGGTTTTTTCCAACTGGCAAATCAGCTCTACAATCAATTCCCATTTCTTGTAAGTGATCTCTCGGTCCAATACCTGATAACATCAGCAATTGTGGTGATACAATTGATCCAGACGAAAGAATCACTTCTTTAGTGGCTTTCAAATTAAGGATTGTTCCGTCTTCAAGCATTGCTTTAACACCAATAGCTTGATTATTGTTATTTATTATTATTTCATTTACTTTCGTTGAAGTCATTACAAATAAATTTTTTCTATCTTTCGCCAATGACAAAAATGCTTTTGCTGTATTTATTCTCACACCACCATCAATACTACCATGCGCTTTTCCAAATCCGATATGATTCTTTCCATTGATGACATCTAAAATAGGAATACCTTTCTCACGTACGGCTTGTAGTATAACTTCTGGCAAAGATGATTCTGAATAATTGTATGATCGCACAGCCAACGGTCCATCACTTCCAAAATATTTGTCGCCATATTTAGCGATTATTTCGTGTGGATAATTCTCGGATTTCTTCAAATATGGGAGAATGTCATCGAAGCCCCAACCAGTATTGCCAATCTCTTCCCATGTATCATAATCGCGAGGGATTCCATGCGTATGGAGCATTGCATTGATAGCAGAACTTCCACCAAGTGCTTTGCCTTTCGCCCATTTGCATTTTTTATTTTTCATTCCCAAACAAAAATTGTCTTGCGGTTCCACATCGTAATTGTAATCTTCAGATGATCCTTGCAGACTTAATAGTAATCCTGGTACATTGCTCAATATCGAAGGATATGTGCCAGCCTCTATCAAAAGAACTTTCCAATTCTTTTGTTCAGAAAGTCGAGTAGCTAAAACTGAACCTGCTGTACCACCACCCACAACTATGAAATCAAATGGTTCGTCAATGTTTGCAAGTATCTCAGCTGATCGATCTGGTGGGTAATCTTCATTGGAACTGATGGCACATTGCGATACTAGCAAAGTGTGAATTAGATGGGTGAATATCAATGGTGAATTGCCTTGTGCTGCGGCTAGAGCACTCTGGGTAATGCACGTATCCATTGTCCTGAAAATATTATGAAATTCAACATTGTTATATCAAATTGATGTTGCACTCTCACTCTAACTTTTCAAAATAAACCTTTTATCTGTTTATTATTCCCGAGAGATTATTCCTGATTACAATAATAAGGAGAATAATCCCATGGGTGTCACAGTGCTGTATCAAATACAATATTTATTTCTTACCAAATATTAGAGTGATGGAGAATTGACACACATCTGTTAACTGATGAATCGTGTTCAATGATCAATTCTGATCGTGATTACAATTTCAACTGAACGTCAAGTATCTTGGAAACTCTATTTCTCGTCTCACTGTGAAAATCGATCTCATAATTTCCACCTCTGGTTTCATATGAATTACTCATTCATATCGTTATCACATTTCTTATATATATTTTTGTATAATTATATGCACATATATAACCTTGGACAATCGACTTGAATTATTGCGACATTTCAGTCAGTTATTGTTGACATATGAATCAGGTAAATATTCTTTTTCCCCTATCAGTTACAAATTTTTACATGAACTCTATACATCGATATTCTACTAGTTCCAATTTTTTTTTATCCAGCGGAGAACTTGGTCGAGGATTGTAGGGTAAAGGAGAGATAAATTATTAATAGAAGAAATTAATTCGAATGACCAATCAATCAATACTGAATGGAACAGAATATTTCTTTTGTTGCAAATAGATTATGAATATGTAATTCATATTTAAATACACTTGATAGACATTAATACATTTAACCAGTTTAGTTTCGTTTATTCAAGGTTTGATAGTATGTCGTGGGAAAAATCGGTCCACCCAACTCTCTCCTGAATATAAACTATTTTCATATGAAATAATATTGATAAATCGTCACGAACTTATACACCAAATATCACTTGACTTTACAATAATTTGAATAAAATTGAAAAACAGGTTTGAGCTTGATTTATTTGCATTAGTGTTATAATCCTCGCCAAGTATTAATAATCATATCGGATGCTTTTTCAGCGATCATGATAATAGCTGCAACTGGATTGGCATTAGGTACGATTGGGAATATTGAAGCGTCAGCTACTCTTACATTGCCAATACCGTGTACTCTAAGTTGAGAATCTACCACTGCTTCTGGATCATTAGCTGGGCCCATTTTACATGTACCAGACTGATGATTTTCTGGACCAGTTTTCATTCTCACAACACACTCCCAGTAAGCATCAGTACCAAAGAGGTATCCAGAGCATGCTGGTAGTGGCGTTTCGTCCAATTTCAAATCCCATTTTTTCATTGTTTGTGTTTCTGTTAATCGAATAGTTTGCTTTATGCCTTCGATTAGCACTCTCAAATCCTCATTTTTATCAAAGTAATTTGGATAAATTAATGGTGGATCAAGTGGGTTATTTGATCTTAGAGTTAGAAATCCGCGAGTTTTAATGATAACTGTTGTGGGACGCACAGAAATTTCTCGTCTAGGTGAGCATATTGATGATAATTTATTGTTGCATCGATAATTGTCATTTTTTCGTCGACAAGTGGGACTGAATCCATCAAAAAACACTTGAATATCCGGAATACCATGTGTAGTATGCGAACTTTCAAGAAAAGCAGTCACTTGTGTTATTCCTGTACTGGATAATGGCCCAGTTTTACTTGTCAGAAATTCATCAATATCACGATCCGTAACAGTGTCGTATTGCGTGTCATTGATGCTCATATTAATTCCCACTGAGACATGATTATGCAAATTGTGCCCAACGGGCAATGAATGATGAACTGGAATTCCAAGACGTTCAAGATCATCTCGAGGTCCAATTCCAGAAGAAAGCAAAATTTGTGGTGAACCGATTGCACCTGCTGACAAAATGACTTCTTTGTCTACTTTAATTCTTTTTTTGACTCCAAATTTATCAATTAATTCAATTGAGTGAATTTTTTTATCCCATTTGTTAGTGAGCAGTTTGGTAACACGAGCGTTTATTAGAACTTTCAAGTTTGGTTTATGAGCAATGGGTCTAAGATAGTATCTAGATGTGGTGCCTCGTTGACCATTCTGAACCATCATTGGCGCCACCATAAAACCCGTATGATTTGTTCCATGTAAATTAGACGTTTTATATCCCAACTCTCTGGCAGCTTTAAGAAGATCATCAGCAAATGGTGGTTTATGTGAAAAATATTCAATATTCACTGGCCCACCGGATTTAGTTCGTTTGAAAAGTTGTGATGATGTCATTCCAGGCATAATTGGATTTTCAGCACGTTCGAAATAATGTTCAATTTCATTATATGACCATCCGGGGTTGCCTACACGTGCCCAACGATTGTAAATCTCTGGATGGCCACGTACATACATCATTCCATACAAACCACCAGTACCAGAAACCATTTTCCCTCTCGGCCAATTACATACACCATTTGTCTCCAAACAAGCAGTAGGATATGGCTGGGTGGGTTCAGTTTTATACTTCCAATCCAATGCGGAATTTATTGCATTAAATGTAAAACTCGGAAAAGCAGTCATGGTGGGCTCTTCGGGGCCAGCTTCAACTAAAAGAATTTTCCACCATGGTTCACGATCAGTCAACCGTCTTGCAATTACTGGGCCAGCAACACCTGCACCCACAATTACGAAATCGAATCTGAAAATTAATTAGATGTGATTGATGAATTGCCATCAATTGATGAGAAGAATATGCGCTTGGATTGTTAGCAATATTCACATTCACTTACGTCTCATCATTATTGATTCTATTTGTGCCTTTCCTACGACATGGATCTTTTATATCACATCTTTTCGCTGTCATCGCTTCTAATCTCTCTGCAAAATTTGTCATCAAATTTTCACAGGGCGGATACTTATATATAATATCATCAAAATGGCAGTCATTATTCTGATTCATCATCTGACAAGCATACGTATTATTAATCTCGGGTACTGCCTAAAAAAAGTGATTTCAGTACATTAAATTGATGGACAATTATTCACTGATCAATTGCGTGCGACAGTTATTCCATTATGTAGCACTGCATGCAACATCTTACTATTGAAAAGATAAAATTACTCACCCAGTACCATGACGTTGAGCGTGAATCGCCGTAATGTAGTATTGATAAACAAATTGTGACCAAACTCCACAAATTCATCATCCTGATCATATTTCGGCGTTTGATAACCAGAACACGCTGTAATAATTATTTGAAATGCAATGAATGAATTCACACACAGCAACGCTAATTTCCGCTTTTACATGAAGCTGTGTAGGATTTTCGTTCGTTTTATATATGATATGGAGAAACTTTTTCGAATGATAACAACATACAACCACTCAGACTACATTCAACTGACGATGAGAGGCCCCATGAGTATTTTTTCTTCATCCCACTTACTCTACTTCACATGAATTAACTTGACTCATACATACATTGTACAGTCAGCCGCAAAATCTGGTTGACCAATTGTAGTGTATTCCTTTACCAGTTTATTAGTTTCCTCCTCTCAAATTATCGTACAATGAACTTCATGAGTAAAACCCAAACTTTATCATTGGTCATTGGAAGGACAACCAGAATGCCACAGATCTTTTCAACTTATCGTATAAACAGAACACAAATTCGTCATATTTTAGCGTTGTACAAAAAAAGTTTTTTAACTTATGTGAATCTTATGCCCGATTAAAATTAAGCAGATTAGTTAGTAAACTGGTCTTTACTTGACAACTGCGACGTTACAGTTGGTGTATGACTCTTTATTAATTTTAAATTTCACCTCAATTTATATGCGGGTGCATTTTTAATATATTATTTGAGCAATGCCCACATATTATTTCATATGCACACAAATTTATGCCGGCAATCATTCAGGTATTCTGAAAATATTACAGCAATATTATGTCATCGAAAAAAGAAGGAAAAAAATAGAAATTACCAAATTATCGAATGTGGTATTAGAAGTAATTGTATATACAAATATGATGAAAAAACAAATCATTGTTTTCATATTTTTATAATTCAATACATCAACAGGTATAATATTACATCGAATTAGAATACGAATATTTAAGTACAATTAATTAAAAGTTTTTAGATATTATGTAAAAAATTAATTCTCACCAATTGTCAAGCAGTGTCGAATGGAGTATACGAATGTTGTCAGTAATCAGGTCGGTCATCCACAGGATGTTTGACTCATCTTATATACATTAAGCAACTCTTGCCACTATCAGGAATGTCGAAAAAACAAATATATATGTATAACAAGAGCAACTCGATCGTGTGTATGTGACCTTGTTATTACATCAATGTCATATTTATGTTACCGTGAAATACTTAATTCCACGTCAATTATCAATGATGTACAATATTCAATACACTTCACATCTGTTCAGATTACATAACATAATTTTTGATAACAGATACAAATAAATCATATCTGTTCAATTATTTATTCTTCTCTACTCCAAAATTCTTTCATACCATTTCTTCTCCGAATTATGATTACCTTCATTTACATTTCTTTAATCGATGATCATAAACATGAAATTAATTTGAATTTTAACAGTAGGTGAATCATAATATGAAATATAAGAAAATATATGAACAACAACACTAAACCGAAATTCGTGTCAATCATTTAAGTATTATTTGTAGATAAAATTATGCTTTCCGAAAGATTATTCTATGGAATTAAACAAACAAACTACAACAAGACGTTCAACGTCATTTTCGATGCGAAAAATAAAATTTTTCAGTCTTAGCTTGTGGAGGTCACTTGGTTATTAAATTAATATATACCTAAGCTATCATTCATCCACTCAGATACATTAATGTTATAAGGCAAATATTATATTCACAATTAATTAACCAGTGGGTCTACGTTTGAGATAGAAATCTTTGATCATATCAGCGCCCTTTTCGCCAATCATGATGACAGGGGCATTGGTATTACCACTGACAAGATTGGGCATGATAGATGCATCAATTACTCGTAATCCTGCGACACCATAAACACTTAGAGATGGATCTACAACGGCTTTAGGATCCCAACTAGGTCCCATTTTGCATGTTCCGACTGGATGATAAATTGTTGCTGAATAATGACGAATCATACATTCCCAATAAGCGTCAGTAAACAGAGGAATGTGTTTACAACCAGGGAATGGCTGTGGATTTAGTTCACTACCATATTTACGAAATGCTGCAGTTCTACTCAATGCAATCGCAATTTTAACGCCCTCAACCAAAGTTGCCATATCTTCTGGCTCTTTAAAATAATTTGGATAAATAAGTGGATGATCAAATGGATTTCTGCTTCTTAATTTGATAACTCCACGACTTTTTGGTCGTAACAACATTGGTATAACACTCCAAACATCACGATTATTGATTGGTCCAAATACAGCGTCATAAAATCGTTGAGTTAGACCATGAACTTTTCGTATTTGTCTTCCACCATCGGAATTGGTTGAACCAGAAATAAAATGGAGTTCAATATCTGGAAAGTCGTCTGTTACATTGACGTATTTGGTATTGACAAATGCGAGACCTTCAACGCCACCAAGAACAGTCAATGGGCCATCACCAAAAATTGCATATTTCATCACTGATGACACACTGTGCAGTCTGCTTTCAACCATTGATATTGGTTGGTTAACTAGAAATGCCAATCCACCAACACCAACATGATCTTGAAGATTTTCACCAACAGGTGCATCTCTAATTACTTCAATACCATGTTGTTCGAGATGGTGTTTAGGTCCTATTCCAGATAGCATCAATAATTGTGGCGAATTCACAGCACCACCAGATAAAATGACTTCTTTACTTGCACGTATTCGATACATATGGCCATGTCTCACCATTTCAATTCCATATGCTCGTTTGGTTATTGGATCAATGAGGACTCTGGTGGCATGTGAATTTAATGCTATGTGAAGATTTTGACGAAGTCGTGCTGGTCGGAGAAAGGCTTTCGATGTTGAACATCTACTGCCGTCCCTAATTGTGCCCTGGGCAATCATAAATCCACTATGACGAGCGCCATTTATATCTCTTATCTCGTAGCCCATTTCCGCACCAGCTTCAACGAACGATGTGGCTAATGGCGTACGCCATGGTGCTTCCTGTACTGTTAGATATCCACCAGTTGAATGGTATACTGTATTGGCTAAATATGGATTTTTATTGTCTTCAGATTTTTTGAAATAATGCAAGGCACTTTTGGAATCCCAGCCAACATTGCCCAATTGACCCCAAATATCATAATCTCGTGCATTACCACGCAGATATAACATATAATTTAACACACTGCTTCCACCGAGAACTTTTCCACGAGGCCAGTTACAGCGACCTTGCTCCATTGCTGAAACATCACACACAAATATATTGAAATTGTCATTATATTACCTGCATAATTGTTCTGCAAGTGGTGTGACATACAATTGAGTCATGATAGTAGAATTTTTATGTTAACAACGTTTTCATAGGATTTTTTATTATCTTCTTTTTCATCTTTGTTTCATTTGCTTCATTGAGAAAAACTTGGAAATTATAATTAAAACAAAAACTTTCACAATCGAGTTGCAAATAATG
Source organism: Meteorus cinctellus (assembly GCA_030523045.1). Classification (NCBI taxonomy): domain Eukaryota; kingdom Metazoa; phylum Arthropoda; class Insecta; order Hymenoptera; family Braconidae; genus Meteorus; species Meteorus cinctellus. Next base: position 36,734 of record JAPYZF010000090.1, on the reverse strand, counting down.
AATGAACTTTGATAAATAATTTTTTTGATTAGATGAAGTACACTTTCACTAACGAAAATAATTTCCCTTTCTATAAGGTACCGATTGGGAACTTTTTAATTCACGTGCATAAATAACCAATGAAAATTAGGAAACTGGAGATGTCAATATAGATACTTTCTACAAGAAGGAAATGCCATAGAGAAAGTATTTGAAATGTGTGTAGACATATACAGGTATAGAGATAAACATTTGGAGGAATAAAATATTCAAATTTACCTACCTAAACACGCATCACCTTGTGGCTCGGTTTTGTATTTCCAATCAAGTTTACTTAGTTGAAGGTATCCGGCCAACAGAGGCACGTCTGAGATTTCAGTTTCATCACCACCAGCTTCAAGCAGGAGGACATTCCATTTTTCTATTTCTGATAGCCGACTCGCTACCACAGCGCCTATATAATCAGTTAAATTTTATTCAAAGAATTTTCAGCGAAACAATTTTATTCTCAAACATTAAGAATGGATATCCGGGTTTAATTTATATGATCACTACCAGTTCGAAAATAAAATATTCTTCAGTTTTAGGACAAATTTTATAACACTCGTCTGCTAAATTACAAACGTGATACGAACGTGATTCCACCATAAATACTTAAACACAAAAATCATCTCTCATGTAACAAAAATGAATTTCTAATCAATAATAATTTCTTCCTCACACACTGTTGGTCCTAAAAATTTCACCAGAACCAAATAAACTAAATTAAATGCGTGCTAAGAAAATAAACAATATTGAAGTCAATTCAATGAATTCCTACCTGCTGACCCAGCTCCAACAACAATAAAATCGTAGGTTGCATGTAACAATTCAGTAGGCATATCAATTGGTTGTGATTCTGCATCCATAACGTCATACTGAAAGTAGGCGAGAGCCATTGCTAAGGCTGGAAAAAACCAACCGAGGCTCCCTGCAGTACTTCCCAAATAATTGGCTAGTGTGGCTTCAACACCCATTCTTTTTGTTATAACTGCGGGTAGTCAGCAAGATATTCTTCACCTAAAAATAAATGTGAATAATAATTAAATAAATGTTTAAAAACATTACACATAGAAGAGTAGTAGACAGGTATTGAATATATACAATTTTCTACTATCAAATCAGCCAGGCGTTCACGACGATGCTTGACAATAAACTGAATCGAGTCATCAACTGAATGTCGACAAATCTTATTCAACTTATGGTGCAGTCACGTAGAAATTAACTTGGACGTTTGTTTCAGGATGTCTATGGAAAATTGAACACCGATTCGCGTTACATACGCGCACACGTGCATGCGTACATGTCTCCTCACTGATGCGGTGTTCGGTTAACCGTAATCTCATGATGACACCTTACGAATAACAATTGATCGGTGAAACTTTCAATGGTTGAGCAATTTCAAATATTGCTATTAAACCCCCCCAACATTTCCCTCCATCCATTCACGAAATACATCGCGCATATAACATCTTCATTATTTGCGAATTGCATATAAACCTACATAAAGAATGGCTTCCGTATTATCATTTGATAGAATTCTCTGGAGTATAATAGAAGGAATAGGAAATTTCTATGATTCAATATTGCAGTGTCCACAAATAACTATTTGACTCATGCCGAAAAAATAATATAAACATTTTTGTAAATGATCATAACTTACCTGATATTACTCTTACTGGCAGTTTAACTCAATACCACTAATATAATCACCCACAGTTATTTGTTCTTTTGTAATTTGTGTATTGATACTGATAAATCACAAAGATGGCAGAGCATATTAATTTGGAGTGAAGAATTCTTATATGACATATAATGGTCAAATAATTTCGTTCAACGATATGATAATGAAAATTGAAGTTACAAATGACGCAACTGATCACTCCACGGCCGTTCATCTGAAATGAGCATGGCCAAGGATGGAGACTGAAGTAAGGTATGGTGTGTAGTGTCTCCTTGACCTCCAAGCATGAGCGTGGACTTGCCGCATAACGGGTCATCAACACCCCACTCTGCATTCACCTTAAACTTCGTCTCCCCGCATCATCTCTTGAGCCTGTCTGCTCATTGCTCACTTTGATCATTCGTATCAAAACAAAACTTTTTCCTATTTTCCACATGGAATAGTATTTCACTACTTCACACTTCATTCACGAATCATATTTGTTTATTCTTTTGTTTAATTATATGATCAGTGCCACGTGTGAAATAAATAATTCATCTTGTAGTACCTGTGGAAAAAATATTGAAATGAGTTGATTTTTTCAAACATAAACTTCACTGTTTATCTTCAATAAAATTTTATACGAGCGAATCAATTTGTATGAGAATGAATATCGAATCCTCCTGATAAAACAATCAATCAACCTGTCGCCATTTAATCATTAAAGCAACAAATTCAAAATCAAAAAAAAATCATAACAAACTAAAGTTAAGTAATCACGTTTAATCATGAGTGCATAAACAATACAAATATTTACAATTCATATTCTGGTATAATATTATGGGAATAATTATGGTTTATTGAATAAAATTCATAAATATGTATTTTGTTCATTGAAATTTACTCCACAGAATTTATAAGTTGTTAGAAAGAAAATAAATTCTCGAAACTCTTCCCATTAGAAATTGATGTGATTCAATATCCCCAACTAGGAACAATAATAAAGAAGAAAGCGGCGGAAGATCAATTTGTGGATAGCTCTCAATTATACTAATAAGGCGATGTCTTAAAAAAAAATTGAATCCAGCAAATTCTGAATTCCATCTTGAAATTACACCCTTTCACATAAAAAACAAATAAAAGTGGCCTACTCAGCGCCATCAATACAAGTATATACGTACATCCATTTAAAAAACCTGCGGTGTTATATCGTGTCTGTTTTTGAGACCTCACGTTTGCTCGTTGACGTGCAATCAGTCACGTCATCCCGCATGACTTTATATTGTGTTTTTTATTAACACCACAATGGACTTCACTCTAATATTCATGATTCGTTAAATCCACATATGCACTTGATTGTAATGAATTTTCTTTGATTTTTCCAGGAGGATGCTGTGGATCAATGAAAAAACGAACAATTGTCGGCGGATATGCATTTTGTTGGTGGTTCGTCACAGACGTTCAACTTCTATCCTTAGAAGTGATGACATTAAATCCTGTATGTGAAAGCGTAGAAACAGCTCAGGGTGTCCCATTAACCGTAACAGGAGTTGCCCAGTGTAAAATAATGAAAGCTGACGAATTATTGCAAACGGCGAGCGAGCAATTCCTTGGCAAAAGTGTCAACGAAATTAAATCAACGATACTGTCAACATTAGAAGGTCATTTACGTGCAATACTTGGTACGTTTTGGCATTTATTTTCGAATTTGATGAGTAATAGAATTTACTCCTGAGAATGATGATGATGATGATGATTATGTCTTCATTATTGCTATCATTGTTTTTTTTGTTATAAGGTACTCTATCGGTTGAGGAAGTGTACAAAGATCGAGATCAATTTGCTGCACTTGTTCGTGAAGTTGCGGCGCCAGATGTTGGTCGTATGGGAATTGAAATACTATCATTCACTATTAAAGATGTGTACGATGATGTTCAATATTTGGCATCACTCGGTAAGGCACAAACCGCAGCTGTCAAACGGGACGCTGATGTAGGTGTCGCCGAAGCGAATCGTGATGCCGGTATAAGGGTACGTTGATATTTGACATTATTTCTGATGTACTTGAAATTTCAATAACAAGCACATACTGTAATGAATCCATGAATTATTGGTGTTGTATTGATGTATGGTCAATGATATTGTATTTTTGTCATCGTAGGAAGCAGAATGTGAAAGAGCAGCCATGGACATAAAATATAATACTGACACAAAGATCGAGGACAATGCAAGGCTGTTCCAGTTGCAAAAAGCCAACTTTGATCAAGAAGTTAACACTGCGGTGAGTTTCGATGAATAGATGGATCACTTTTTACAATGTGTCACGTAAATTCGTTTGCCCGTATTGTTGGAGTACGTGGAAGTGGTCTAATGCAATGAAATGTCTGTTTATCGTGAATTGCACAATTGTATTCAGAGTGGTCGTGAATTTATATAAAGTGAAAGTGAATTTATTTGTCAGTGAAGATAACATCGATTCCGTCATGATATTTATTTGCGTGTTTTTACAGAAAGCTGAAGCACAATTAGCATATGAGCTTCAAGCAGCGAAAATAAAGCAAAAAATAAGAAATGAAGAGATACAAATAGAAGTTGTCGAGCGACACAAGCTTATTGAAGTTGAAGAACAAGAGGTGCGACGAAAAGAGCATGAATTGAGAAGTACAGTTCGTTTGCCTGCTGAAGCTGAGCATTATAAAATGACAACAATAGCTGAAGGAAAGAGGTGAGACATATTTTTATACTGAAATGCAATTGCCCACGATATATCAAATTTCACTGATTTTTCAATAACGATTTTGTTAAGGACGCAAACAGTAGAAAATGCAAAAGCTGAGGCTGAGAAAATACGGTTGCTTGGTGAAGCTGAAGCTACAACATTGGAAATAATTGGGGTCGCAGATGCTGAGCGAATGCGTCTTAAAGCGCAAGTCTATAAGAAATACAACGAGGCAGCAATTTTGAATATTGCCTTGAATGCAATGCCGAAGGTTTGTTCAACTTTTCAATTTTTTATCTATAGAGAGGGAGACACCATCTTGATAGTTGGAGAAATTGGGTTCTTATCTCGAATTTTCATCTACAAGACGCTTGAATATAGAACGGAGAATGAATTCTCCAAAGTTTCATACTTTCTTAAGAGGTTTCATTTAACAGTATCTGTATTAATGATAGTTATATTTTTTTCCGAGAAATCACTTCGACATCGGCAAAATAATCAATTATTCTCAAAGTCTCACTTTGGTTTTCCTTCAAAAATCGTGAAAAATAATATTATAAACAATGTATAACACTAAATATACATGAACAATTATAACAATAAATATTTGACGAATAGATTGCCGCTGAGATTGCTGCACCACTCGCGAGGACGGAGGAGATTGTTTTACTTGGCGGAAATGACGGTACTTCAGGTGAAATTACACGTCTTGTTGGGCAAGTACCACCAGCAGTGCAAGCACTAACTGGAGTTGATCTCTCCAAAATTTTAGCTAAAATTCCGGGCGCAAAATAATTCTCAGCGCAGCCGAACCGCCATTCCGATGATTACTCGATTTATCTAGCGACAAAAAAATAGATTTATCGCAACTACACGCCCCACGATTTTCAATGGGAGATGAGCATAAAGAAAAATAATTGATACTACCAATGATTTTTCGTAATTGTTCCAAATGCACACGAAACCTCCCTCCACGTATTGACAATGTGATTACACGTTTGTTTTTTTTCATATATATCCCGTATATTCCACATACCAAATTCTCCTACCTCAAATGTGGACGTAGACCATGAATAATTAGATGCCATTATTAGTAGTCATTAATTATTCCTCCTTACCTTTTGAAACGCACATGTTTCATTCGGATGGTCAATATATCCGAAGTGTTCATTGCATTTTTCATTCACCTCATAATCGTTACAACTATACATATAAGACACGTATACCGAAGTTAACCAACTCGTAATTTCTTTGCAATGATGAACAATTTATGCCATAAATTTTGTCTTTGCGTTTCATTCCTTGTCATTATGTTATGCAAATAGTTTCCAATATTCAGTAAATGAATTCGGGAGAGACCACTAACAATAAAACCGATTTATGTCAGTAGACATCAATTAAAGATCAAAGGCAAACAAATTAACGCACCGATATTAATATATATATATAAAGAATACCAAGTTTGCTCTCCCCACACGTTGGAAAATAGCAACAAATAATTATATGAATATATGTACGTATTGCGATTGTATAGCTGGAAAACGACAAATTTATCGTCTCTTTATTCTTCGCCCACTTTGGTAAAATAGCAATGAAACTCGCACACAATCATCAAGTTAATTTAGGACCACATTGAAAGAAAATATAAATATTCCGAGTGCATAAAGCCAAAATGTACATAGAATGTACGTCTAACTTATCAGATGAAACTGTACATACACTAGATCGAAGAAAGAGAAGGTTTCCGAGGAAAGAAAAAAAAAATGAACGAATAAAATAGAAAAAAATATTGTAAATGTCCAATAATATAATCGAAATGAGTCATCTAATGATATAGCTCTCAAAAATCATAGTGATTGTAGAGTCATGGAAACTCTATCGAATTAATTTGATGAACTGTCTCCAATGCGTCATATATTTTTGTTAAATATTGAGAAAGATTAACGCGCGCATTCAAGTACAAAATATCGTCGTTTACCCATTACATCTTTAGAGTTCTATAAATAATCGTAGGTGTAATCAATCGACGCTCTATCCATCGTCTTCCCAGATTCCGATGACGTGAATAGATTGAAAGTATACTGGCCGAACATATAAAATACCAGAAAAGGTTAGAAAAAAATGACGAAAAGTGGAATAAATAGAACAAAAAGAACTAAATTTTGTCATGTGAGAAATATCTTCAATATTACTCACTCATCAATGTTAAGAAATGCAAATATAATTTCGAAGCTTTAAAAGCTTCTCGACTTTGTATGGAGTCAGACGATCAAGTTCAAGTGGTCCCCAGATTATTAGAAGATGATCGAGTGTGAGTTTCTCCATGCAATATCTGATAATTCAATCATACCTATCTAGCATTTATATAAATATATATATGTTCGTCGATAACGATGAAAGGGATTACACGTTCTGATGTTGAAGAAGTCGGGAGCCAACATCCGACCCAAATATTGCCGAGTTTGAAAGAACAAAATTGCAAGTTGGACAAAACACATAGATTATTCTCCATATTTTTTATGGTCTACATACATATTCTACATGTAATATTATCTCGAGAACAATTGATATTGATTTCAATACGTCTATAGAATTTCAGGACTCAAAAATACTCATACGATCGAGTTCAAACTGTCTATACTCAAACTTTCACAATTTTATGTTAAGATATTTTCCATTGAACTATTAAACCGAAAGTACTCTCTTGTATAGATTTATCATAAAGTGATAAACTATTTTGCAGAAGTAATATCGTTGAGTATCATCATCGTCATGTGCGTCTCAACGTCTTTCAAATTAGATAACAATACGAATAAACATGAATTTAGAAGAATACAATAATAAAGAAAATGAGAACAGTCCATTGTTTACCATGAGGCAAAAGATGAAATTGAATGAGCACACTGAGAAATTGAATATACTATCCCTCTTTTGCTTATTACAAGTACAAATTGTACGCGAAATTCTTATATACCATTATGATAAGAGGGCCAATCCATTGAATATTCCTCAATGGGATCTTGTCGAATAATTTTTGTATACAATTTGATTATCGCAACAATCAATGTATATTTTTGAATTTACTATTTGCTATTTGTTTCAACGAGTAGTTTTTCTAAAGAACTTATTCTTCATTTATTATTCAATTTTGTTTTTTACTCGAATAGAGTTCCACAAAATTTTACCATGATTAATGTTAATTATACGTAACGCTTTATAGTTTGTATTTATGTATAGCATGATTTACCTGAAACATGCCATAGACAGTTTTTGCCATACTTCGTACAGCTGTAAAGAAAAATATTATAATCTTATCCTTTTATGTTCATGTTTTTTGTTCTGTATTTCTGATTTTGTTCCATATTTATTATTTCCGTCGAATGGTGAATAGTCATTTATTTATAGATACGTATATACCTAATGAATCTAAATTGTGACGTAGAATAGCCATGAAGATGCACTCCTCTATTAGACGCACTTATTTATGATTATTATTGATTGATCTAATATTCTTACTAATAATTACTGGTGATGATTTATGTACGTTCAGCAGATGTCAATATGAAGCATATATGATTATTTTAAGCGTGTGGAAAAAAGGGAAAACATTGCAACTGATAATTTGAAACAGAAAAATCCAATAGCCCGAAAAAAAAAAGAAGTTCTTATGTTCAAGACAGGAACGTTGCGATTCGAAATTGGCCCAATCTCTCTTCACAAGATGTAGTATACTTTTATATACTACTTTTATACATGGTAATAGAAAAAGAAAAATATTTTCTGGAAAATTCGTAGTAATTAGAAAACATTTCGGCAGAAAAATGAAAGGACAATATTAATTATTGTACTATACTTTGCTGTACCCTGTCTGAAAGTAATGAAATACGCAATGTGAATGCAGTGCATATTTTTAATAAACAGAATACTTAACGCTGAAATTATTGTATTGATTCCATTCCTTACCTGAAAATCAATTTTAAATTTTGATGGTAATTGCTCTGAATAATCCGCTCGATACTTCCATGATCCAATATGCCATAATCTTTATGATTTTCTTTCATACAGCATGATCCATTTGAAGTATATTTATATGGAAACGCAAATTAGTGACTGCAATTGATGGAATTAATGCATGTAAACATATATATATATTAATATGTTTATACATGTAGTAAACTTGTTCAATATAATCAAGTCATCTATTTACAGAAATATACAAAGTTAATGTACAGCAAGTCATTAATGAAAAATCATACTAGCCATTTTACTGTAAATTGCGAATCTTGACATAGTCGCACGATATTAAATTATTCATCCTCTAATTATTGTTGTCATGAATTGGAAAAAAATTCATTCAACTCAATTGGATAAAAGACACTCATTCAAACTATTTTATAAAAAAAAAACGCCCATTAATCGTTTGATAATGCGCTCGGCATTCAGTGCTGTGTATGAGCTTTTCGCATGAATAATTCACAATTATCCGATTATTCATTAAATTGGCATTATCCTTTAGCATTGAGCAGCTCAAAAACCACAACAATATTCGATATTATCTATGTATTTTGATTCCAGGAGCATTGATTTGAGATAAGTCGGTAGAATTGATCAGTTCACTGACAATGAATTTAGAAAATACAAAGAACTAGAGTAAAAAGAAATTGCATGAGAAATACCATAGAGAAGCCAATATGAAAATGCCGGTATATGCTGATCTTATTGCTCATTTTACAAAACACTTATCGAATTGTTTGCAGCTTTTATAGATAGACACATTACTTGTGAATACATATATATATATATATATTTCCGAATGATATTGGTACGTATTGCACGTTCATTGTTGTGCTATTCAATTATTTGTTTTTAACTTGGTCTGCTCAGAAATTCCGATGTATTGTGAATTGGATTTATGGATTTACACAATCTGGTAGTGATGTGAATAAATGTTATTTGAGCGCATTTTATACAATTCACCATAATTTTATTCATTCCCTGCTATTCTTCCATGGTCACCGCTTTCATTTTCGCTCATACTAGATCATAATTAATACACTGCGATTCTTTTCTCATGATTTATTATGTCGATGTACTACTATTTACAGTTAGGTGATTTATCTGCACTTAAAAGATGTTAGTGAAGACATTAATTAGCCGCAAAAACTTTATTTGCAATCAGCTCAATAATATTTATCCCTTCTCTTAATCGCTAAATCATCTATTAATTTCATTTAATTAAATTTGTATCACATTTTTCGCATATGCGCTCCTCCCCGAATAATAGTTATTATATACTCGTCATCACACACTCTTTCATTACAACACCGCGTGAATATCAATCACATTGTGGTCAACATTATCCATTTTCACAAAATAACCAACGCGATTTCGCCAAACTTCCAAGTTATCGCAAATGCTTCATTTTTATTTCTAGTACGACGCTTTCCTTAATTCAATTTCGTCACCGCTTTCGTTTTATTTTATTTTTGTTTTTATTATTATGTTTTTTTTGTTTTTTTGATACGTTTACTCTTAAACACGTATATTATATATGTATATATATATATATATATATAATATATAATATATATTCTGTTGTGTTCTCTATTTTCTTCTACCATGACTACTTGAGTTGAATTTTACGGTTCAATTTAATATATTCTGAGATAAATTGTAAAACCATTCATGAAACATGTGTAAATTTTGCGATATTTCACATCATCATCCATACATTCTTACGAGAGATTGAATATTCTTTATTATTCTTCCACTTTTTTTTTAATTAATGATAATCATATAATAACTTATTATTTCGAATGAAATGACATATTTATTCTCGAATGCTGGTTAATCCATCAATCATCATGCATCATTGCATGCTTAATAATTTAGTAAAATAATAATGATATAATGATGTGTCCTCAAGAGAGTGTGTGGATGGTTATAATACTCTTGTATAAATTCAATTCATTTGTTTAATTGCGGCCGTTTATCGCGTTCGCGCGCGCACAATCTCACATTCCCTTCACCTCTTGTACGAATTTAACAAGCTCCCTCTCGTTGATTAAAAAAAGAAAAAAAAAACAAGGAAGAAGAAGCTCTGCAATAATTCAATTTGCTTATTGTCAAAGCTTACGATTACAACAAATGCGTTATCTGCATACGCAACAATTCGACAAACACGTATAAACTGTACACTTTTTTTTTTCCTTTCTTTTTCAAGAGAACATGACCACTAAGTTTCTTTAAAATTGACTTCTGACATGAGCCAACTATTATGAATTTTTTTTGTTTAAGATTCCAAATCACAGTCATTGACTTATCCACTATTCAGATTTTTCCTCATTGGGTTTTTCATGCAAAAAACTCAACTAGCATAAAAATACAGCCCAAATTTAAAGTCAGTCTCATTTATACAAAATTGCTCTAATAACTAATAAAAACATGGAATATAAGAATGGCTCGTAGTATTAAACTCTTTGCATTTTCTTCATAATTTTGAGAAAAAAAATACATATACACGCACGTGTGTGTTTCCATAATTAATATTTTGGCCATTTTCTTGTTCCCTTGAAAAATGTCAATTCAATTAATAGTACCACGATTTGACAATGTCGTTTTTTATAGTAGAAAAGAAGAGACATAATGGAGAAATGTTTATCATTATTTTGCTCCGACAGCTACTCAAAAAGATAATTGAAGGTAAATATCGAACATTCGAGGATACATTGAGTATACACCCATGTTCCATATGAATACAAAGGCTAAATACCAAGGGTTTATCATTCACTATAACTCTTCAATGGTGTTGGAACTTAAGATGTTATCTATGTTTGTCGGTACATATTGATACATATTCAGCCCATCTCAATTCAATAAATTTTCTCGAATATTGATCTAAATTTTCTTTTACTTCGACAATTCTACGATGAGCTGCCTGTCATAATTCTCTTCACCCTGATCCATATCACCGAGATCCATGACAATAAATGAAATTTTTTGTTCTCATCTCTCGTTGTAACCCTATATGTTGTTTTCAATAAATAGAACGATGCACGGAATTATACGCAGAAGCAATATTTTTATTTCATTTTATTTTATTTTATTATTTTTTTTTTGTGACGGATTTGTCGGACGTTCTTCGCACAATAAAAAAAAGCAAACGATCCAATGAACGACATATTGTTCGATTTAGGCAAACGATAAAAACCACAGGTGTGTGTAATCCTTTTGACTTTTTTACTCCTTACTCGACCAATGAAAATAAAATAAATTGAATTAAAATGAAATGAACAAAATAATTAACACGCGTTGAGTTAATCGTTTGAATCAATGTGCAATACGGTGAACACATGTATGCTTTGAATAATAATAAACGTAAAAGTTCCTTCAAAAGTCGTATTTCATTTCAAACGCGACTAATTTTCTTCCGATCCTGTCAGACGCCCGATTGTGATGTAACGGAAGGCTGTGAATTGGAAGTAATCGTAGATGGGGCTGTTGAATTAGAAGGTGAACTAACAACTACAACTGGTTTCGTCACGAGAGTTGTCGTATTGAGATACTGAGCATTCATTAATGGTACTTGACTCACAGATTTGAGAATGGGAGCCGTAATCATTTTTCCCGCGAGATTAGACGGTGCCAATATATGGGCTGTCACTTGATTACCTTGCGATACAACTGTCATCGGTGTAACAATTGGCGTTAAGCCCGACAATGGTGTGTGTTGACTAACAATGTGTGCTATACTCTCTGTGGACGGAGCGTTTTGCATCACAGCTGAACCCGTTTTACCAGTAGATGTTTGCAAAGATACACCGGCATGACTCAAAGTCAAACCTGTAATCATTTATAAACATATAAATAAAAACATGAACATCTGCATGTATCTGTATAAATATTTATTGAGAGGTGAAAACAATGTGTGGCACGTGAATGAGCAGTCACCTCCTTGTACAGCAAGGGGCTGCGTCTTGACAGAACGGAACACACCATTTGCAGGAAGAATATTGAGTTCAGCGCCGCCTGGAAGTCGAGCGAGTTCAGAACCATTTCCACCAACCAATGTCACACCACCAACCATTTTGTGTGTGGTCTGCGTATCTGTTGGCCTTATCCTCGCCGAAGCACCTGGGACAAACCAATCGATATCGGTCAAAATTGCCATCATGTATGGTATGATAAAATATAATATATGGGGGCAAACTCACTGGTCACATTGAGTGGAGGCGGATGAGTTGCAAGTACTAAAGGCCTCCCTTCATTACCTGAATGGACAAACGTCACTGGTCGTACTTCACTGGCTGATGATTGTACCGCAAGCGCCAATGGGCGTTCTTGATTCGACAAATTTGAATGAACAAATGTCACTCTATTGTCATTAGCTGCTGATGAATGGACTACCAGCGCCACAGGCCTTGGCTCATTTCCTGTATTCGATTGCACTGCTATCAGTGGCCGGGACTGATCTGATGAATTTTGAACTGCCAGAGTCAATGGTCGTGATTCACTTGTAGTATGCGTTACCAATAATTGCCGCGTATCGCCAGGAATTACTCTGAGACCTGGACCAAGTTGTTGAAGTGTCGGGACAATTGTTGCCAAACCCTGACTTGTATTCAACATCTGGGCACTTATTGGTAAATGAAGTTGTTGTTGCACAACAGTTGGTAAATTTGTTACTTTTTCCTTTTTTAATCCAAGCAAAAACATTGGAATAAGAAAATATATACCAAAACTTATCACAAATATAACTTCATATACAGGAAATATGAGTGATATGTTATTTTATATCACGCTATTGCCATTTGTATATGCATTTATGGTATCTCCATTTACCTGTGCAGGAGTAGGAATGCTAGGCGTTGATGCACCAGGACTGGAGCTTGTTGGTGGACTTTCTCTAGAGCTTTGAGCAATATTCAACCCTTGTGTTTGACAAACAACTGCCGCTGTCGCCACTTGATTTTGAATAGAAAATGTTGTACTCGTTTGCAAATTTTGTGGTGAATTTGCTGTTGCGGCACTACTGAGGCTGCTGGTGCTGCTATATCTTGTGCCACCACGGGCTAAACCCGATACGTCTACATCCATCGCTTCTGATACTGCACCGTCAAGTAAATTTTAATATGAATTCGAGTTAGTGATAACGATTTTAATCGTTGCTTATATTATACGTACCATTTTTCGTTGCTAGTGGATCTACAGCAGAACTTTGCTCTTGTAATAGTGTACTGAAATCAATGTGATCCCACGTCGCGGATAATTCCTTTTTCAAAGCAACTATCCTCTGCTGTGCCGCAATTTTTTCTCTTGCCAATCTCTCCATCTCATGCTCATATTCTCTCTCCTTCCGTCTTAAACCCTGCAATAAGAATAAGATACAATTAAAGCTTGGATTACCAATAATTCTTCCTACTTAACAACGGTGATGTATGGATACATTAATCAATCATCTTTCGGAATGAACATTTGGATACAAAGAACGCCATTAGCATATAAGCACAACGCAAGATAAGAAAACCTGGAAAAAAATACGCGTGAGGTTGCCACACAAGCATATTATTTTGCCATATTGAAAAGAATATAGAGGAAATGAGTATAAAGATCATTATCCAGCATATGAATTACTTCTTGCTTTTTTTTTGCTATTGCCCTCTTATTAATATCGTGCTGAACTATTCAAATGTTTTGATATTGACATTATCTGGGTGATAATTCGTTACAAGCGATCGCAGTGACGTTGAATTTAATCCTTATATGAATTCGTAACAGGTCGCGGAAATATGAATGATTGCAGCATCCTGTGATCTAGTTACCATTCAACGAAAATGGTAATAATTCATGATGAATACATGTCATATCTATATGAGCTCCGGAAAGAATATTGTCATATGACAAATATGATTCTCTCATCTGTGAAATGATCATTAACCACTAATAGATGATATTGTCGTTGCGCGCCAAAATTTGTATCTAAACTCGGCACGCGCTTCACATATAACTGACATTTAGAATTGAGAATACAACGAACGAACTGGGCCAACACCGTTAAATGTCAATTTGATGATCAAGAAACTACGCCACATCAACATCTGCGGATAATCAAGAAAATCACCAGTTTTCCATTCTTCGGTTTTGAATCACGTTAAGGAGACGCTCTACCAACCACCACTTTACGATTTATCACTCAGAATCAGACAGATTAATAAAATTTATTGGTGTGTTCTACGAACTCTCGCTGTGCTGAAACATATTTATTCGACTCTCATATAGATACTTCAATTTTTCAGCGCAGGTATCTTAGCATATTCAATTATTTGCAAATCACTTCATTCTCTATGTTAAGATTTTTATGTACCTGAATATGTCTTATTGCAGCATGAAGAATCGATAGATTTGATGATTTTTTTTCGTCTTGAGCTGGGAGCTGTTTCTTTAACAATTCAAAACACTCTTTCAAGTGAGCTCGTCGATTTTTCTCCAGCTTGTTGTGAACTTCTCTCGTTCCCGATCTGATGACACATGGCCTAAAATGAATGGAATATGTGCTCCATTAATACAGTAACACATGTTGTCCATACTTTTTCAAGGATCCTTCGAGTTTAAGTAAATGTCAAAAGTTCCTCATCTCAACCCCAACTCACCCATTTCTGTGTTTCTTGCTGTCATGACTGACGTCAAGATCAACTACGAGAGAACCACTTCCACCACTTGAATTGTGATTTGAGTTCTGATGATTTTCTACATAATGATTGTGCGAAGCACTGTTGTGATTATTTTGATGCGAATGCTGTAGCAGTTGTTGCTGTGCTTGCGGTTGTGGTTGAGGTTGTTGTTGACGTTCTTGTTGCTCTTGTTGCTGAGACTCGGTGTGGTGATGCTGCTGTTGTTGCTGTTGCTGCTGGTTATGATGATGGTGGTGGTGTTGATGATGATTTTGATGATGTTGATGATGATGTGAATACGGATGATGGGACGTTCCGTGACCAGATGGTACAGAATTAATACCAGAAAACGTTCCTCGTGTATTTGCAATTATTGGACTACCACGCGATGCTGTCGTGTAATTTCCATTCGTCGTGTTATTTTCTATTGGTTCCTCTTCTGAAAGAATCAATAACACAATTATTTCGATTAATGTGACAGTGTGAATAGCTGTGATCACCAAATTAAATTTAGATTCTACATCGCTATGCTCCCTTCGGGCATACCGGAACAGGTGAAATTCAATGAAATTCTTTGACACGCAGTCTACTGGTTAAATTAACTCGCAGCCCGTTTTCAACATCCTCGATTCTATTTTGTGTTTCTTTGTCGTCAGCTTGGATTAAATTTACGTACTTCTATATAGAGACAGCATTGTATCCAAACGTCTATTCATTCATGTTCAACTAAACACAGACAAGGAGACTTTTTCGTAACATGGGTGCATTGCTTCCAATCTATTTCTGAAATGACTGGCGAAGGCAGGAATTGCTTGGGGACAAGAATGAAATGGTGGAATGAAGTGAGAATTGAAGGAAAAAATGTAAATTCTTCCCGTTGATAACTTATAAACTCAATGTTACTTCCCACATCAGTTAGTAACATTTAATCAATTTTTCCTGTTGTTCTTTCCCCTCGACAATTTTAATTCACATCCAATACCTTTTTGTTTTACGTGAAAACAAAAACCAATGGAAACGATATCGCATATTCATTGAGTCAAGAGTGAGGCCGAAAAGATTAATAAACATTATAACACGCATCTTTTCATACAAAAAGCCGAAATTATTCGCATATCTTATGATCAATTAAATATTGATAAAATTTAGCATTGAAATTTCTTGCTCCAATGCCTCACACACATCTCCAAGCTCTGGCGCGTTCTGACATACCATTATATTGTGCTGAAGTGCTTTAACCGCGCGTCGTATGGTAGTGAGGGCAACACGTGGTCACGAGCGACAGGTCGATGCAGAATGGGGGGAAGCCACGCAGATAGGCACGTGACTCGCAGTCACGCTGATACATACCACTGGATACGGTCAATAGTGGGGAGGCGAGAGCAAAAGAGACATGCAATATACTTTTGCAAAATTAATTTCTCTCCCATTTTTTTTTGGAATCATATTAAAATTAGATATGTAAAAAATTGTAAATGTTGTGAATAATCAAACAATATTCATTTGAATAATTTCTAGCGTGTATGGTATGAGTAATTGAATACGAGACCATAAACCCTGACCCGAAAAAAAATTATTTACGTGGCCTTCGCAGTGCGATTTTCGGCCTTCGGAATCGACGGGTTTTGTCTCTGCCGACGGTATTATTTTATCTACGGGCGATCACCAGACTTTTTTTTTCTGTTACTCCAAGCTCACTCAGCATTCTCCCGGTGGAACAGAATATCGTGCAGCACACGCGCATGGAAGCATTTCATTGCTTGCCGAATATCAATAGAGAGTTCGAACTGGTGGAAGTATAGTTTAATAATTTGAATCCCTTGAAAAAGAGCTGCTCCCAGTGAACAATTTGTTTAACAGAATTAACAATTTCCTCATGAAATTGTAAATATAAAAAAGATACAAAATGTTAACTAGTGTAACTTGATTCACAAATAGGAATGAGAACGAAGAAAAAAAAAAGAAAGAAAAAGTGAAAAATCTAAAATTAAACACCGTCCTTCAAGATTAAGACACACGCCCCAGACAGTAACAGCACAAGTTACATTTGCAATAATTATATTCGCAAGCTCACCAAGCATTAAATAATGCCTCATCCACTTTTTCTTGGGCGGCGGTGGTATCCAACTTATTGGCTTTTCTATTGTCTTTTCATCTGAGTGGATTATGCCAAACATTGGATATCTCATTAATGAAAGTTTATCCACACTCGCAATACAATTATTGTCACTGACATTAACATCACTATGCTCCATATCAACACTCGTAGTCTTTACCACTACGTCGGTTGGTTTTGTCAATACAAAATTAATGTGTTCATGAACAAGAGGAACACTTTCTTCCGTCACCAATAGCATTCCCATTTTTTTCCTTTCGTACCTTTATTCAAAAGTCCCTTCCTTCACTAACAATATGAATAATCACTCAGCTTTAATTCATATTATTTCACAGACTTTGCACATTAAATTGACACTGTGTCATCCCTCATACCAAATGTAAAAGAATGGACTTGTTCACTTCCAAATTATATATACGTGTTATTATATT
Organism: Meteorus cinctellus; assembly: GCA_030523045.1. Classification (NCBI taxonomy): domain Eukaryota; kingdom Metazoa; phylum Arthropoda; class Insecta; order Hymenoptera; family Braconidae; genus Meteorus; species Meteorus cinctellus. The sequence continues at coordinate 19,117 of JAPYZF010000090.1, read as the reverse complement.
CATATTTTCACCAATGACCTATACTATTCATTTTCGTTCCCCTGGCGAAAGTTCTCGCGAAATAGCTATTGTACAGAATATATTTAACGCGAAATTAAGCACCCAAAGTTTGTATTGAAATGAAATAAAAACAAATATATGAATAATGTTGTTGCACAAATATTAATTCGCCACAGAAATATCAAAATATATTCAATCCCATCACATAAAATACATATACCCGGAGTCTGCGCGCGCAATTCATAAATATATATACACATTTATTCATGTATATGTACACACAAACGTACGCAACAATGAATGGAACTCGTACGGTGTGAGTGGAGCGAATGCCGACTGAAATCTAAACTTAAGTGTTGCCGTCTTTTCAACCTGACGATGACGTCGTTCTCGTCGTCTTCGTCGGTGTTCTTGCGGCTTCCGCCCCACTTTGTCCCGGCGGCATCCTTCATTCCTCGCTCTTCATTCCGTAAAATTGATGCCGCGACGAATATTCATCCACACCCTGGACTCGATCATCATCCCATCTTGACGTAGGTATCATAGACAGCTATAATTTATTTTTTTTTCAATTTTCTTGTCGCTCGTCTCGTCAATTTTCCCTGAATTCTTCTGGAGATTCTATGCAATGGTCCTAGATAGATTGGAGAATTTCACACAAATATTAACATTCGGCTGTGGTCATATTGACCAAATAATTTATCTTCTCTATTTTTCTCATCGTATTCTATATGAAGAAGTGGAAGGTTTTTTTTCCCCGTCCGGCTATTTGACGAATCAATTCGGGTTAGTGCTGGTATGAAATAATAAAATTACAATACTCATATTATCGTTCGAATGATTTACGTAAAAAAAAAACGAGGAAATTTATCGGGAAAATGACGAGATAGCAATTGGAATAATAATATTGAATGACAATAATTGGTGGCATTATTCTAAAATTTTTACGAACCCTTCAACAGTGAATTTTTCAATTCATAAATGAACATTCTACTTGGGAACTTTGATCAGATTCATGTTGTCGGATAGGTACAAAAATCTGTGCCGGAATATTAATCGAAACTTCTCTCATTTGTTGCATAGAGAACAGTAGACATGGAGAGTTAAAAGTTGAACAAACTGACCAGCACAGGATATGAATTCCCCATGGAATACTCCTCTACAAATAGATTCAACGATCAGTGATGTGTATACATCTTTGCGTGCATAAATATAGTACGTTCATGACTATATTCCCAACAGTTTCATTAGAATTCTCAGGTAAAAAAGGAAAACTCAAAATTTCACCACAAAGTGATTGAATCGACATCGATAAAAACAAAATTGAACAATCAGTACCTATTCATTATCAACTCACCATCAATTATGAGCATTTTCTCCTCGCAAAACAGGTCATCAGGTTCAGTACGTTCCCTTTTCATTTTTGCACCTGTTGATGACCAAAAAAATATCCAATCATTAATAAATCATATCCAAATAAATAACCAACATGTCAGCAAACAATCATTACAAAAATAGCAAAGATAGGGATAATCAATATGGAATAAAAATTCATCATTATCTGATCATCCACCATTGCATATCTCCCTTTATTTTTTCTTCCCCAGTCTCTTAAACTTCCTCTCCCACACTCGATGTTCACAACTGGCGCTTCCATCTCGCGGCAATCGTACGAATGCATTGTATTCAAGGTGACCGCACGATGCTGTACATGTTTAACGTCGAAAAAAGAAAAAAAGAAATAAAAATAAAAGAAAGAAGAAGAAATAAAAATAAACTCAAAAACCAACATCACCAATTGACAAAAATAAAAATGAATCAATAAGAAATTCATCCTGCCAAACATTGAACACAATTTTGACTAAACCAACTACAAAAAATGCGAAATCATACATAAGAGAAAAAAAATTGATAAATCGCCGAATATCAATTTGCAATTACCAGAATCCATAATTAACAGTGAAAATTAGGAAACTAAATAATCAAAGGGATAACTTTGCTATTCCTATTTTTATCAGCCCTATATATTAAGCACATGAACAATTAAATTGCTATGTATACAGACGTGGAGTGTATACGTATATGATAGAGAGACAGAGAGCGATTGAGGGAGTATGAGATGAGGAAAATAATAATATATATATATATATATACTCTGTACAGCCGGGTCTCCTCCAGGTCAAAAGCATAAGCTGGCAACATTGGAGATTGATCAGAACGGCCACGCGGCCACGCGGCCGAGAAGGCGCATGGTGGGGCAATTGCCGGGGACAAGGTACATGCGCATTACAGAGAATTTATCGTGCTACAGCTCAACCGCGTGCTATTATTTTTTCGCCTATCCTCACGCACTTTGACGTACAAGCTTGTATTTATATACCATAGATTGTTGTTCCCTACTTTGTTTATAAGCAACAGACTTACACCTATACCACCAATCAACATTCCCATCAATTATTTTTGATTCAACAGAAAAGTCTAGTTGTTTACATTTCTAATATTCTATACATCCAATTGTTATTTTAAAAATAATATTTCTGATGATGATAATAATAATAACAATGACAATAGACATGAATGAATACACGACGTGTCTAGGTAGAAGAGGAATGGAGACGCAACAGTAAGGTATAATACACAAGCTAAAGAGAAAGCCCGCAACCCATCCAAAAGAGTCACTGACCGCGAAGACCAAGTCGTTTCCTCTGGTTTCCTCCTTTGCCGCTTCTTCCTCACGTAACGCCGAAATGCACAAAGCGACATATCTTCTCATTCTTTTCTATATATCCATGTCCTTTACTGTCGTGCCGGACCACCGAGGTCTCTTTTATCCACTTTATCAAAAACTTTGACCAATAATAATTGTCATACAGTCGTAAATTCTTGATTGAAAGTGTTTTCAATTTTTTTATCATTATTAATTTCATGTCATGTGTGATCACCATAATTTTTTATATTCATTACAATGATAATAAATGGTTGATGATTATAAATTGAAATTAAATCTCCTGATGTGGGCAAATATTAAAACTCGTCTGGATGAAGAGGTGATATTCACTACTAGATTGGACAACTAATCCAATCATATGTTTTCATAATAGATTTTTTTTTTTCTGTTCACAATTCCGATGGCTTATGGTCTATAGACGCATTGCTATTTGCAAACAGCCAAACTAGAATATGAACAATACAGCGTGAACATCCTATACCGGATATTATCCCTTCGCTATTATTTTTTTTCCTATTTTCTATTTTTCATTATTCTTTCTTTCTCTTTCTGTAATTCTATATCGTTCGCGCGTGTATCAACTGAGCGTCACACAACAGTATACATTCGCATAGTCTCCCGCCACAGAACCCCAATTCCGAGTTCTACCGATTTACATCGAATTTTACCGACTGTTACGATCAACTTCCGCCGCTATTTCTTCTCGGTCTCGCTCCCTCTTTGTTTCTTTCTAATCATCCACCCTTTTCTATCCTCGTATTCATTTGCTCATACTTTTTCACATACATAGTGGATGGTAGGACTGCAATTTGCAAATCTCGCAAACGAGTAGCGCACGCGAATTACAGTGTGGCGTTTGTTAGCCATTGTTATTATTCCCTTTTTATTTTCCTTCTATTTTATTTTGCCTTTTTCGTTTAAGGTGAAGGAAATATCTCTTAGTTGTACAGTGTTCCTCTATTCTTTTTTTTTTCTTTACAGATGATAAATTGCTACAATTTACTGTGAGATAAAAATGAATTTTGTATCATACAGTTAATTTTTTTCTCAATTACTGGATGAAAATTATGTCATGACATTGGCATAACAATATTCATCAAGAGATTAGGAATGGATTGTATTTATAGAAATGGTGAATGGTAATCGGCACGTTTCTGATAAGCCATATAATACAGATGGCATACAAGTGAATGCATTCATAATACAGGTGAATAATAAGTGTCTGTTTACATGTAGGGTCTTATTATAAATCGCTATATGCATTTGTGCATTCTAATGCAAAGTGTTTTTTGCGCGCGGGCGTTACTTTGGTATAAAGCCACAGCTCGAGTCATTGACCGTCGTGTTACGGAGAAAATCACAAGTGAAATAAGATTGTGCAATTGCAAGAAGAGAAGGAAAAAAAAGGGAGTGGAAAAAAAATCATCATTATTATTATATATTTATACAAGGTGTACTAGAATTACTGAATTTCTCATGAATTCAAGATTGCTGAGCTCATATTAAATTGACAAATATTTTTACAAAATGATTAATGTCATACAATTTCAATAAATGATAAATAGCCAACATTGAATTCCCAGTAATTTCAAAGGCCAATCCTATTATCACTTCTGTGTTTCCATTGTGGTTACATCTTTTGTACAATTCTTATTCAGATTCACGAGCCATACTAATACAATCAAAATTGAATAGTAAAATTCATCCAATGACAATAGCGTTTTGAGAATCAAAATAAGTGTAAATTTATTGATCATCCTAGATGATGAAATATTGACAGAAAACAGGAAAAGGTTCAATTAAAATATATTGTCGAAATTAATAAAATGAAAATGAAAACTAAATCGATAGAGCTGCATAACAAAGTCAAGATAGAACTTAATTCTCCTTTTTGCTTAGAACTTTTTTTTCCTTCAATTTATTTCCATATATTTTTGGTTCGAAATTATTTTCATGAGATATTTTCATTCTACAGTGAATAAAACCGAGCAATCTCAATGATCAGTGAGAACTTGAATAATTATACTATACACCCTTTTCCAATCCCACGGTAATCACGCAATGAAAAAAGGAGGTGTGACAGTGGAGAGTCACTGTTGGCAGGGAAATCATACCTAATTTGGAGACAGCGAGCGTAACGCGTGGGAGAACGCGTGCGGCAATTCATATAGGCAAAGTCAGTGACACTCAATCGACACATAACAACGAGCACCGACGCACCAAAGTCACGTGGCAGCGTGGGTCGATAACCGACCTCAACTCATACCTTTCATCTGATTTCATTTTCCAACCTTAATTTCCATTTTCCATCTGTCTTTTTCGGAACCTATTTACTATCCTCTAATTTTCTTCATATCACATTCAAATATTCACATGCATTGCATTTGGTTATTCGTCTTTTATATGTTTTTCATTTGATGACAATAAATGATAATTGATAGCGGTAAATTGGTCATAAAGACAAAATAGAGAGGAATCAAAAATGAAGAAGCAAACGTATCGCTTATACAGATTGTTGACCTCTATGCCTACACGTAGCATGTATAGTGCGCACGTAGCGAGACAATAATTTTTTTGTCTCAGTAGAAGAAACTAGAGAAATAAAAGTTATTGTCAGCGCACTCACCACGTGGCTCATTGGAGTTGTGATGATTGGAGTGTGGCGCAACGGCAAACGAGTGATCGGAGGAGGATGTGCTCGCCGCACGTTCCCTCTTCTTCTCCTGCTGTTCAACATACCGCGCTGCTTCCAACAGTGTCTCTAGACTCATCGTAGATATTTTTGTTTTATATTGTTTATAAATTCACTCGCGATTAACACTATTTTATTACACGTTATAACGTCTGATGACGACACACACGACAATTAATGCGTTGTCGTAATTTTATCGCTGTCACTCCGATGACGCGCTGTTCCTGTTCTCTTTTTGACCGCTCCACGATTAATTCTGCAACAGAACGAAACAAAAAAAAATATGTAATATTAATAATATGAAGAATAATGTTAATAAGGTGATGAAACAAATGTTGGATATTACATTGGGGAAAAATATGGTGTTGATCGAATAAATATTTTTGTATTAATAATAATAACGATTGTTATTAATATTTTAATTGCCGTTTTTTTCCCGAGGTTTTTTTTGTTATAAAAATATTCGAAAATCACGTTCTCTGCCAAAATAATGGTTCATATGATAATCGACTGGATCATTCCCTGCGACAACAGACGATGAGACATGAAGGAAATGAAGAGGGGAAAAAAAATTGACGACCGTGTTTGGAGGACGTTTCAATATGAGTTCAAAAATTTACTTTGTACTCAAGCGAGAATATTCATCTCTAAAATTGTCATATTTGAAAAAATCGATTTATTTTCCAGTTTATATTCAAACACCCAAGTTGAGTAAATTTAAATTGAAGTAGGTAAATGAATGTTGCCTGCATAAAGAAAAAATTAATCTCCTGTCATTCTAAGTCCACATTATCTATTGAACATGATTAACAAATTCAGGAATAATTAACAAAAGTCGAATTTTCATCTTTATATTCATTTGATAAATGAAGTCTACATTAATTCCAAACATTCAGTATCATTAAATAATATATGAGAAAAAGACATTTAAATTACCAATTTAAAACTCTTCTCCTTCCTCATTATCATTTGCATTTCACTATTATATTCATAACATAAACAAACAAATATCTATTCCTTCAAAAGTAATTTCATTTTCCGTGAAAATAAATAACCCAAAATAATTAATAATCCAAACTCACTAACAATTACAAACTAAATATACATACAAACAATAAAAGAAACCTCATTAATGATATAGCTCAAAAAGAAACAGCACAACCTAACAAATTTCTCTTTGCAAAGGTGCATCATATTCATTCTCCAATGCGTCGCCCGATGTGTAAGAAATGTGCCATCAACCTCCCCCTCTCTCATTTATTTTCAATGTGTATGTACACTGTTTTTTAGCGCCCCCATTGAAAAGTTGGCGTTGGCGATATCTGCGAGCGCATGCGCAAAATTTACACAGTCATTTCTCTTGCTGCTTCGGTTTTGCACTCGTGTTAATTTTTTTTTTTCCTTCTTCTTCCATATACCGCCAAAGAGTGAGTGTAAATCCCCCCTCATATTTCCTTCACTTGCATATACACATTACTCTCTATACTTGCTACATACAATGATTCGTGAACGTTTCGTCTGCCTGATGCCCTTCCCGCGGTAAACTTTCACAATTCAACAATTACATATAAAATCTTTACCATCCATTTTAGATCCAGAGTAATATCCGTCAAAAAACATTCTTTACATCAATAAAAATCAACCGCAAATCATTTAAACTGATATTCAATGTCTTATCAAGCTGATAAACTTAAATAATCGCAGTCATGTGTTAGTATGTTGTTAGGAAAATAATCTGAGTAAATACACGTGGTTTATTGAGCACGTGCTCACAAACCTATTAGTATACCATTATAGATTTGATCCTTATCATTGTCTTTTTTTATTTTCATTTAAATTCATGTGTATTTATATATTCATATAAGGATAAAGTAATAAACGGGGATAGAACAAGAGCGTGTAGATTTGTCACCTCCCACTTAGAACTGGTACGGAGTTGCTCGACCGATTGCAAGGCCTTCTGCCACTTGGCAACGGTCAACCCGTCGCGATTCTCGTAATAACATACATATATACCTATACTATAAAACGTACGACACCGCACGACTTGATGGTAATGGTAGTGGGGTGATGAGAATCGAATAATCCGAATGATATATCGTAAGAAAATCACGGAATCCCTATGTATACTCCCAACAATACGTCATTCACCAGTTACTTTCGAACCACTCCATTCTAATTATAAACATTGTTATCATATATCTTTAGAATTACAGTACTATGGTCAAGTTTTTTTTCCCCCTTCTTGACATTAACATTCACAACTATTTTAGCATGCGCATTAACATCTCTATTATCATATCAATAAAAATACAAAAGCACTTTGAGGAAAACAAATACGAACACTGACCGTAATATTATTGAGAATGGAAAAATTGTTGAAGAAAAATAACATTTGTATCAAGAATAATTCATAGGTACTGCATTTTATTCATGAATAATAGGACCCAATATTCTACTTTTTCCATTTACTATATTCATTTCTTTCTTTATACTTTCACATCTCAAAGAACAATAAAATTTCTGAATAATAAAACTACATCATATCTATATTTATACACTTAAAATGAGGAAATATTTACATATTTTTATCGTAATCCAACGTTTATGTGAACTGAAATTCAAATACAATGACGATAACAAAAATACGTCTGCAGAGTGTGGCGGGAAAGGTACCCTAGTGTACATCAAATACATACATAATTCTGTAGTTCACAGGGATTTAAAAGTAGTATATACCAGACAGAAGTTTAGACTGAATATAGAACTAAGCAGCCGTGAGGATTAAATGAAGTTGTGCTCAGCGAGCACATGAGTAGGAGAAAAAAAATAAAAACAACAGTATGGATGAAGAGCTCTATACTCCAGCAAAAAGAGGGAACTGATGAGGATGAGGTGGGCCGAACGTTATACTTAGTGGTCGGTTATGAGCATTGAAAGGAATCATGACCAACACATTCACACATATTTGCGTCCTTACAAAAAACGTTGTTTTACAAAAACAGATAATTCATGGTAAAAAACACGCCATTACACGAAACGCGCAACAATTCCTTCGCACGTGTAAGCTACACGTCTTATATCATGTAAAAAAAAATGAATCAACCTCTATATTGATGAATTAAATAAAATGAGTAATAATTGATTAATACATGAAAATTAATGTTAATTAGAGCGTCGCGACGGCATAAAAACTCTTTCGATTTGACAAAAAGTCCTGCCACAAAATTATCATGTGTGCGTGCGTCTACCTTTCTACCCCACTCCTTCATCTCACGCTTTGCTCTTAAAAATCAGAGAGCTGAGCGAGCTTCGTTGAGCACATGCTACACACACACATACACACAACTCGCTCATGAAAGACAGAACAGACAAACCGACGACGACACATGCATTCACAGCCAATGGTAAACGTTTCTCATGATGACGTCATTATTGTAAGTAACCTCGCGATTGGCCGATTCTATTATGGAACAGAAAACACGCCACGCAACCACCTATACACATGTTAATTAAATAGGCAATAGTCGCGGGTATCGGTGTGTACAAGATACAAAATGAGCTAGGAGAAAAATAATATGGATTATACTCAGCATGCACGCATATACACATACGTGCACACATAAACATACACATCCAGTAGATAATAAATGTACGTGTTTTTTTTTCTTTTCATTTCACTCTCTGTTATGTTTTTTCAAGTACGGGCGTGGTGTAATTCATTTGCGTTGCAACAGAAAAAAAAAGTTGCGATAAAGAAATTGCACACGGATAAGATGAACTTACGAGTGACAAGGCACAACCCAAGTCACAATGGAAAACACCACGCACACTGGCCACTTTCACGACTGGTAGAGAGAAATCAATCTCGGTCGAAGGCAAAAATTTCATCTATCTACCTCTCTCACTCATTTTTTCGCCGTATTTTTTATCTATTGACTTCTTTTTCTCTTCTCTTCTCTCAACTGCTCCATTTTCATCTCTATCTTTCATTTTGTATAATTATTATTTTTGGCGTTTGTCTATAAAGAGTACGCGAACTCCTATGAATTGAGCGAGCATACAGCCTAGCCCCTGTCACGCACAAATATTACCGTACACATACACACATACAATATATACATACAATCACATGCACACACACACATACACACAAAGATAGAGTAATAGACACACAGTGAAACACACGCGACAAATAGTTCGCTTGCGTAATTGATAATAGTCACGGGTGAATTTGATGATTAATTGGAATAATAGTTATTGAAATTACCTCTAAACTGTCGAACTGTTATAACTTGATCGATCTGGCGCGTGGCAGAAACATTTTACAAGTGTTAACCACTGCGCATCAACAGCCATGCTTGCTTGGCCACGATTCACGTGTCCGGGACCCGAGCTTTCAGCCAATAGTGTATAATCTCATGACGTCACACTGCTGTATCGACCAATGAACGTGGCCCATGTGACGCAGCAATCCGCCTGGGCGTGTAACAGAAGTGTCTCTGGCAGCCGCTCGCTCACTGTTATATCGGCCTCGATGTTTTATACTCCACATTTACTCAACCCACCCTTTATTTTCATTTCATATATATACACGTATATACGTATACATATATATATATATATATGAATCTATTTTTTTTATTCTTTTCGTACTTGAGTTTTTTCTCTATGAGCTACACGATAAATTAAAATTCATATAACAGATCTCGTCGCGAATTCTATATATTGATCACGGCTTACCACCCGTTCGTCACTAATATTACGCTTTTAATTTTATTTATTTTTTTTTCTTCTTTTTTCGTGATAACGGATACACACAAGCACACCCGATGCCCGGCTCGCCCGGGCAAATACTCACTCGATCTCAACGGCGTCACCCTCTCTTCTGCCACCTTTTGTCATACCTCCTTCTCTGTCACATGGATCGCAGTGTGATGCGATGTTGCCGCTTCTTCATGCCATTTCATGACGTATATATATATATATATATTTGTATATATATACCTGTATTTACATGTGTGCATTATGCATACATACTAACGCACACATCTCTTCTATCATTGTTGTTTACTTCCTCACTCCCGCCAAATGTGCTATTTCTTGCAATTCAAAATTTATCAAGTGATAGCTTTTGTTTTTGATTCTGTATTTAGATTATGTACTTGAAATAATTTTGTTTTTTTTTACGTTTTCCTTTTTTTTTTATTCGTCAATTCTATTAATACTTATTTTTACACAGCAATTATAAATATTAGTATATGTTTATCACATCACACTTTTATCTTTTTTTCTTTTATTACGCTGAATTAGATCCGAAATTTTATTGAAATTAACTTATATTTTTAGAAGTTTTTTCTAGATGTCAATACATACATGATTTTTTACCAAAACACAGACGCCAATATATGTATACAAAATATTAGCTGGGACAATAACATTTAATATAATATTAATAGCACTAAAAATGATGATAAACAATGCATGACCACAGTTACAGGTTTTCAGCACTATCTTAAAAATAATGTGAACAACTAGAGAGACATATATAAATATATCAACATTTCAACTGAATACATGGTTCATGGTTCAACAGTGTACAAGTGAGTGCACACTCACTTTTATGTACTCGAATCAATTGTGTTGACAAATAGATGCACAATTTTTTACATATATATATTTTGTTTCAACTAACTAATCGAAAATAAAAGAAAAAATGAAAATTTGAACTACTAAACTGTCAGCTATCTACTCAAATTTGTGACGTAAAGATGTTTGAGTTCGGTTTTCGCTGTATTTTCAAAAAGTGCAGCACGATTTTGTCCCTCACCCTTTTTCACCCAATGACCGTACACTCGGAATGCGCACCCATCGATTACCTTTGAGTGAAACAAATCAATATTATTGATAGTGCAATTGTCTAAACATATCATCATAATGAAAAGCAGTTATTATTACCTTTCGAAGCACCTTAATTCTGTAAGGGTCTGTTCGTGCTACCAATGAAGAGAGCGGTTCTGGAGTTGTGTGCAATCGTTTTATACGAATAACAGCTCGTACGCAAATTATCGCCAGTTGAAATCGTTTTCGTGCATTGAAGGACTTCGCCTTCAATTCCTGTGGTAACAAAATGAGAGAAAAAATAAAATAAATGCCTAATTGAAAATAACGTTATGTGATGATTTTAATGAATAAATTATTGAAGTCAAACTTTAATCAATTCTGGATTTCACTTTTTTGATTAAACCATTTCAAGCGATGAATTATTAATGTGATGCTTCAAAGTTGTTGTTGTTAAGCGTCGTAAATTAGTCATGAAATTAAAACTTAAACGTTGATTTATTTATATGTCATGACGCGGTAGTTATTGGATTATGTACATTTTATGATTTCATATGACCAGATGAGAAATTGAGTAATTGATAATTTACCAAAGCTAATTGTGAAATCCTACTTAAACGTCGCGAATTAGACGAGAGTGAGCGCTTGAGGGGCGCAATATCTTGGTCCCAAAGCTGTAAGATAATTACGTAATTTAATGAAAAATAAAATCTATCATTTTCTATTCAAATTGAAATGATAAACCGTCATATAGAACGATGGCCATTGACTTGCCATTTTATCTCGATCAAAAAATTTGAAAAATACATGATAATGTACATCAATTGTTGATGTGATCCGATAAGTTCAATCGATCAATGCATATATAATTCCAAGCATTGATCTTTATTGCTTCGGAAATTTATCAATAAGCATCTTTACATAGCGATGCATGTATTTACAATTAGATATGCGGTTAGAAATGCAACATATAATTTTATAACACTCACAACTGTATGGAAAAACGGATGTTCCAGTGCATCTTTGATCGAAATCCTTTTCAATGGATCAACAACTAGCAATTTTCTGATTAAATCCTTCGGCGCGTCTGTGATATCGATCCATTCAGGTGATGTGAATGAGTATTTTCCCTCTATTATATTCCTCAACATAACCATTTGTTTACGGTGCCAAAATGGTGGGCATCCGACTAAAAGCGTGAACATTATTACACCACAAGCCCATCTGCGATGAATAAGAACAAAAAAAAGATATTAATAAAAGTATCTTGTGTAAAGATATAGCGGAATTAACTTAGCTCCAAAGTCCTGATTATACTGTCGTATTTTGACATTGAGACGTTTTTATAGTCTCTAAATCGCGAAAATGTTAATGTATTCACATCACTAAATATGTTCACCAATTTTGAATTCAAAACTTTTCCGAATCTCAAAATACGACAAACAATATAAGTTACATTCCACGTAATATAGTCATAGTTTATCATTATTACATGTCCACTTCATAACCATAGCCTTCGGCATTCTCGAACATGTTACATTTCAGAACTTCAGGTGCCAAATATCCAGGTGTACCACATAAGTCTGCAAATTAGGATGAATCAATCATTAAATTATGCTTTATTAATTATGCATGAACGCCGGTAAAAGCATTGATTCTTATTTCAAGACTGATATTTACCGAATAATTTATCCCCTTGCTTGAGCATTCTAGCAAATCCAAAGTCAGTTATTTTTACATTTAAATTATCATCCAGCAAAATATTCTCTGGCTTCAAATCTCTATGTACAATTCCTTGATTGTGTATGTGTAAAACACTCTCGAATACTTGTCTCATTATATATCTGGTTTTCTTTTCTGATAAAGTCACTACTGACGTCAAATAATCGAACAATTCTCCATTTTTACATAGCTCAAAAATAAGAAATATGAATGTGCTCGACTCGAAAACATCGTGTAATTCAACTGAAACACAAAAATACGTCAATGTAATTCTTGAATTCTGTCCAAGTCAGTACTATTGTCATCATCGTCATCATTATTATTACATTTAGTTGGATTCGGAATGAATGATCGACCAATACAAAATTAACGAGATGAATTTTTTAATATAAACATGACACGAGTTACTTATATACGGATGGCCTGCCACTCTTCTCAGAATATACACCTCTTGCATTGTAGCTTCTTTCATCGTATGACCTTCAGCTCCATCATGAGTTTCATTGCTTATATCTATTATTTTTGCGGCATATTCAATCCCTGTCTCTTTCTCTATACATCTCCGCACTGTTGACGAAATTCCCCTGCAAGTCGAGACAAGAATTTATCACTACAAATAAAATATTTGTATACATATAGACATTTGGTTATAAATAATTGAAATTTTACATCACGAATTAATCTCATTGATTGATTAACTCCTGGTAATTATTACATACTCAATACAATGTATGAAAAACAAAGAGGTTATCTTGCCATTACTGTTCAACAATTGTTAATAAACAAAAGTTTATGAAATATATTGATAATTCAGTTCAATAACAATAAATATCAATCGTAGATGACTCTACAAATATAATTAGTTATCAAAAATTTAAGACGCAAAGAATTATGTAATTTACACAATTCACCAGGGTATCATCTGTATTAAACAATAAATAACAATGAAAAATATTACAACTGACATAAATGTTTTCTCCTGTGCCCTGATGTTTTTAGTTATCAGATGATTCTTTGGCTTTTTATTTTCATAGAAAAACAAGTAAACATTTTCTTTCAACAATGAACTGTGCTGTGGTAAAATTGAGATAAAACAATAGACCAACCTGCCCAAAATTTCTTTCGGCTCGTACTTGGCATAGAATCCCTTGGCTGCGTCCTTGTCGGGTAATAGATCATCACCTTCGTCTTTCGCCATATTTTCACGATTTTCCGATATATTCGAACAATCACGTTACTCTCTATCGATACTTTAGTATTAAATCATCTTCGCAATTCAACGTCCGACAGCTGTATTATTGTTAATAATCGTCAACATGACAATAATAAATTCATAAATAAATATAGGCAGTGTTATATATATCTATATATATATATATACATATGTATATAGAGTACGTATGATGGGATGCGATTACGAGTGATGGCGGGTATATACTGATGTGGACACTGCACTGTGCTACCCCACGCAAAATGTTTTTCTTTTGATCGTCATGCGCATCACATTTGCGCAGTTGCCAACAAATATGAAATTAGTTTTATATTAGTCATTGACTAGACAACGGGAGTATGAAGTGGTAATACGATATATATCAAAGTGTCAATTTGTATTGTTGAGTTTGCTCATGATCGATGCGATTTTTACTGATTTTATAGAATACAATTATTTGTATTCAATGTGGGTTCTTACGTGCGGAATAAATTATGTACTGATGTGTACATAGGAATCCGTATGGTAATCAGCTTGAGCAAATGTTTCAATGAAATAATTGATTTAATACACAATCTCATTATACACAAAATTGAAATAATATAATTGCAGATGGCATATTCTTACATACGTTCTACTGTTTTTATACCAAGAAGATCGAAACATTGTTGAAATACAATGGCTGTTGCTTCAGTTAACATGATACGTCCCATATTTACTTTTGTAGTTTCACCGCTTTTATTCTTTTCAATGCAATAGCAACTGTCATAGAATTCTGAGAATGCACACGAAATTTCGTAGCAGTATTCACAGAGTGGATGTATGTAGAGGTCTTTCATGATTTTCAATAATACATCGGGGAATTTAAGGAGAACTTTGGCTAACTTCCATTCTTTCTCATGTTCAATTGAAATTGGTGTTGTCTCAACAGCCGATTTGATTTGATCAGATGTTAAATTTGCTATACGTGCGATGGATCGAATTCGCGTTAATGCATAAAGAAGATAAACAGCGGTATTGCCCTTGTCATCTAACATTTTATCAAATGAGAATATATATTCATGATTACGGTTATGGGATAAGTCTGCATATTTGATACAGCCATATGCGATGGATTCCTGTGCAATCCTCAACTCCTCGTCTGTTAATTCTTTGTCACGTCCTTTTTCTTTCAATTTTTTGAGAGTCCTGGCCACTCCTTCATCAAGTAATTCAAGTAGTTTTATGGAATCACCAGATCTGGTTTTGAATTTCTTCTTGTCTTCGCCCAACACTACTCCAAATGGAACAAAGCTCATTTTACATTTGTCAGTGAGGATACCGGCACGTTTTCCACATGCCTCAATCAATTGGAAGTGGACCGCCTGCCCTGAATCTACAACGTAGATTATCCAATCGGCTTTTTCCTCATTTACACGTTGGTGTAGTGCAGCCATATCAGATGTATCGTAAGTGAAGCCACCATCAGATTTTACAATTGTCAGTGGGATCCCCAAATCCGTCTTTCCACTCCACATTATTTTGCGACCTTCATCATTCTCCAATAGTTGTTTCTTGTCTAAATCTTCCACGATTCGTTCCATGTATTTTTGATAAAATGATTCACCTCGTTCTATCAATTTAATGTCCAAACGTTCATAAATCTTATTAAATTCCTTTCTTGACACGTCACAAATCATTTGCCATGCTTTTGTTATGTCAGAATCAAACGATTGTAGTTTCACAACACAATTGTATGCTCTCTTTTTAAATTCTTCATCTTTATCAAAGCGTTCTTTTGATTCTTTATAGAAACCCTGTGAAAAGAAGAGTTGTTATTAATATATTCGTGAAATGTTGTATCGGTATGCACAGTATTGCATCCATATGTACTATCTCCATTTCAATATAATATCATTACATACTTGAAGATCAGATATGGGTGGTGATGTCACAAGGTAATCTGGGAATTTTTCTTGAAGATGTGCTATCAACATTCCGAATTGGGTACCCCAATCGCCAACATGATTCAATCTTAGGACATCATGCCCAAGATACTCTAACAAACGAGCAATAGTATCACCAATAATCGTCGATCGTAAATGACCAACATGCATTTCTTTGGCAACATTTGGCGAAGAAAAATCTACAATCACCTTTTGTTTTTCCACAACTGGCGGTGACACTTTGCCAGCTTTCAACAATGATTTCAATACATTCTGGCCGAATTCACGTTTTAAAAATATATTGATGAAACCCGGACCAGCAATTTCAAGCTTTTCAATTAATGGAGAATCCGCCACACTAGCCACGATTTTACTAGCAATGTCTCTCGGAGATAATTTTAAACCTGAAATTAAAAAGTGAAGATAGGAGATGTCACTCATTTCCACTCTCCCGAATTTCCGGTTTTATAACCATTTGTCAACATGTGAATATCAAGGGTCGGAATAAAATTATCCGATACAAAATTTTTGTTCATACCTTGACTTATTAGCACTTTTGATAATGGCATCGCACTATTACATTGATAATCACCAAACTTTGGACTGCTAGACGTAGTGATAACAACAGGTGGATCTACTAGATCAGGAAAAGCTTTGTTTATAGCTTCTAAGCATGATTTTTCCAGTTGATTATAGATACTGGTTGAGTGCATATCCATTTCAGAAGTATTTGACGCCATACTTTTATTCTTTTCCTTTTCTCTTAATGATTCCACGTACTGTAAAAATTAATTATTCTTATTCTATCCGCATTCTCAACACTTATAATATAAAGTACGGGTGCGTTCTGCCGACACGATTCTTTTGCAGCGCTGTACTGCAGTTGTGAGCGCATCGCTTGTCAGTTTTGACCTGGTTTTACCCAAAAGTTTTACCGCTGCAGCGCTCAGCAGCGGCCTGTCCAGCCGAAAATCATGAATCATGAGAGCAGCGCTGCAAATTAATCGTATCGGCAACACGCACAGATTCATGCCAAACCATTCGTTAAATGACTGGTTGGACACAATACAGCAGTATAGACTACATATATATTATGTATTACTAAAAGTATAAAATAAACAAATATCAATTACCCTCTTTAATATGGCGATTTGATGTTTCAATTTTGCGTTCTCTTGCAGTAACTGATCATCAGTTATGGTTGATTGTGTTGGTGGTTTTGTAATTTTTTCTAAACACTTAATTTTTGCCTTCAAATCTGCAATTTCGATTTCCTAGAATGAACCACAGTATAGTAACCTAACTTCATACATTCAACCAGTATTTTTCAATGCTTATATATATATTTTGGAGTCATTGATAATTTAATATCATAAAAGATTTACAAATTTTAACATACTGCACACTCCGCTCTGCGATTAAATGCCTCAAAGTGTTGTAAATCCATATTGTTCTTGTGTATCCACGTTCTCATTCACCGGCTCGCTTGGTTATGTGACTTATGTGCGAAACGATTCGTGCGTCCGATTACTATTAACATTTTTATGTATTGTTTCTTTTACTCATCCATACGACCACAGAACACAACGTCCATAGAAGCCCAGATCCATGCGGCGACCTTGGCCTCAGAATTGGAAGTAATCACGCCAGCCTGTAGTCGGCACTACCGTCGATATCTATGCTGAATCAAAGAATACTCTCCCATAGAAGCTCATGAGCCCATTTTTCGCGTACCCTGAAGAGTTTAGTACCTACCCTGAAAATCAGAGGCCGATACTTGTTCAATGTTGGTATTTAAGGTATTTGCCAGTAGAATCAACAGCAGTCTCTGACACAGCCGGAACACATCGGCGTGAGGATGTACGTCAAAATTATTTGCAAAAATGAAATGATTTTTCAGCTTTTACGCATGTGGTATTGCTAATAATAAATGTTATGCAATTGAAATATTAAGGTATAAATGAACTTTTCATAAAGTTCCGAAGTCATTCAATAAAAATTCATTATTTATTTTAAAAAATTTTGTCAAATAATAATTTTTTTGATTGTTATTTAAAAGATGCAATTTATTAATTCAAATAATTATTATCAGAAACTCAAAAAAATTGCTACGAGCAAATACAGTGATAATAATTTATGGTAATAAGTTGTTTTTATCAAAGATTTATATAAACAATAATAACATTAACTGTTAGGGTTTAGTTACCATGAAGAAAATGCGATCTATATATATGAGTCTCAATTCCAATGTCTACGGAGAACGTTTCGTAGCAGAAGCAGTAAGTCGCCTCACAGTAAATCTTGGATTCGGAGTTCGGCTCCAAGGGAAACTTTTTTTGTTCAATTATTTACAAAATATAAATTCAATTTATCATTATAACTTTTTTCAATTATTGATTGATTATTAAAATTCTTTATTAATTTCAATGAGTTGCAATATATCATTTTTTCTTCATCTGAAAATTTTTATCAATGTTATTATTGTTATTGCTTATTTCAACAAACAGCAGTTAGTATTAATTAATTCTGTTTACTGACAAAACGTTAATAATTCAGTCGTTGATATTAAGACAATATTATTTATTAGAAAAAACTATCTGTTAAATAATTTTGATTCTATTTTCTTTTACTACTTATTTTCTTTTCCGCGAGAGACTGAGAAATTTGATCTCTTCCAAGACTAAGCCAACTGAATGCAATAATCATCTATGCTTGTTATTATATCTATATATTGTTTGTTTTTCTTTCATCGATCAATTTCTTATCCTTTCGTTTACAAACGATATCAAATAATTTACAGACTGCAACAGAGCGCTCAGTAGCCTAGCGGTCTCGGTGCGCGTTTTCAAATTCGTGGGGCCGGGTTCGAATCCGGTCTGCGCCCGTAAATTTTTACATTAACATTTTCGTGCATTAAACGCGTCTACCCTAATAAAGAACACGAATACACCACCCGCATATTTTTACGAAAAAAACAAAAAAAAAAAAAACCCCCCCCC